>NIVC01001525.1:0-273924 GCA_002269645.1 Macrostomum lignano | reverse complement strand
AATTTTCAGCTCCAAGCAGAAAGAGGGGACAATTAAGATTATCAAAGGTCAAGACCGCCGTTTTCTGCTTTTTTGAGGATCTTAGAAATTAAAATTTCAGAATTAAAATAGCCTATAGCCGACCTCGGATAATTTCCAATCTTCCATATAAGTTTCAACGCTGAGTTGCCACTATTCAAGGAGGAGTTGTCGAAATGACAGACAGACACACAGACAGACAGACAAACAACGCGTCAACTTTAGTATATACGAGTGGAACTCCTCCTTCGGAGGAGAAAGGGAAGAACTCCCATCACCGGAATTCCATTCCCTGAAATATCCATCAACTGAAATTCCATGTCTTGAACCCTATCTTCCAAATCGTCTCCAAATTCTTTAGAAAATTTCAAAGACCATAGCTCAAAGACTCTCACGTCTCTCATATCTACTCTCTCCACTCTGTGCTATTATCGTGACTCTCTTCTCTCTCTCTCTCTCATCTCATCTCTACCCGTACTCCCTTATTTATGTTTTCTCCCTCGTCTTTCGTCTGTACCCTCTCCTGTCTCTTGTCTCCTCTCTTCTCTCATATCTCTCCTTTCACTTCTGTCTCCTGTCTTCTCTCTTCTCTCTTATCTCTCCTCCTCTTCTCTCTCTTTTATATGTCATCCCTATTCACTTATCTATCGTCTCTCTTAACCCTCTCTCTCTTCTCTTTTCTTTCCTCTCTGCTCTCATTTCTCATATCTCATATACGCTCTCACACTCCACTTACTTGTCTCCAATCTTTCTTTCCTCCTTTCACTTTTCCCTGTCTCTTCTCTTCTCTCTTTTCTATCCTCTCCATTCTCTCTTTTCTCCTCCCTTGCTCTTTATCTTTCCCCTCTCTTCTCTAATCTCTTCTCTCTTCTCTCTTATGTTCTCACTCATCTCTTATCATCGCATCTCTCATCTCTCCTCTCCTCACTACTTTCCTCTCTAACTCTCTTATCTATTTCATCTCTCTCCTCTCTCCTCTTTCTCTTCTCCTCTCGCTTCTTCTCTCGCTTCTCTCTCCTATCTCTCCTCTCATCTCTACTACCGTATTTATATCTTCAAACTGGTCCTTCGTCTCTACTCTCTCCTTTCTCCTTTCTCCCCTCTTTTCTCCTTTCTTGTCTCTCCTGTCTCCCCTCCTCTCTCATCCCTCATCCCCTCATCTCACTCTTTCTTTCTCCTCTACTCTCCCCTCTCTTCTATTTTCTCTGTACGCTCTTATCACTAATCTATTTTCTCTCCTCTCTCCTCTTTTCTTCTCTCTCCCTCTTCGTTCCCGCCTAAATCCCCTCTTCTCTCCAATCTGTCATGTCTAATATCTCCACTTATTTCTACTCTGTTTTCTATCATCTCATCTCTCTTCTGCTTTCATTCTTCTCTTTACTCTTTTCTCTGACTGATTGAAGATGCCAAATCCATCAAGATCCTCTCCGCGAAGCAGAAATCCTGTCCGTGCAACTGAAAACCATCGAAATCCTCTCCGTGAAACTGGACTCCTTCGAAATCCTTTCCGTGAAACTGAAAACCATCGAAATTCTCTCTTTTAAACTGGACTCAATCGAAATTTTCTCCGTCAAAAAAAATAAATATCAGGATTCATTGGTTAGGGTTATTGTTAGGGTTAGGGTTAGGGTTAAAGCTACACACAGCTGCGTGTTCAAATAAAAATTGAACCAATTGAATCAATTGATTGCGCAACCGATTTCTCAGTCAGTCAGTATCAGTCTCAGTTAAAGTTAACAAAAAGATTGCGCAATCTAAATCAACCCTCCAGTACACAGAGACCGACCCCTTTTCAATACGCAGTAGCAGTTAGAAATTGAACGCCGAACTGTTGGGGGCATTGAACCAAAAAATGAGTACAATCTTTGCATAAAGCTAAAAGTATGGAAATAGTTTTTTTGATGCTGCTCTTTTAGTCTTTATATTTATAGCAAACAATTTATATCCTCGAACTCAGCGTTGCAAGATCTTTTCAGCAGTATAAGTATCTTCTCTTAAAGTTTAGAACTCGAAGAGCAGTTAGCGTTTGAAAGTTCCCGTTTTAAGGCATTGAAATATCGCGTGTACGTTCACTGCCTGCCAAAGAGGCTCGCAAATTTATTCATTCATTACACAGGCTGGCTATTACACAGGGCAGCCTATTGAAAGGCACAGATAATAAAACAAATTGATGGCGCAACCGATTTCACAGTCAGTCAGTATCAGTCTCAGTTAAAGTTAAGAAAAACATTGCGCAATCTAAATCAACCCTCCAATACACAGCAGCAGTAAGAAGTTGAACCCTCCCCCAAACTTTATCTATTACGTCTCGCAAAACTGAGTGCAATCTTTGCAGAAAGTTAAAAGTGTGGAAATAGTTTTTCAAATGCTGTGCTTTTTCTTTTCATATTTAAAGCAAACAACTTATATCCCCGAACTCAGCGTTGCAAGATCTTGCCAGCAATATAAGTTTCTCCTCTCAAAGTTTAAAACTCGAGAACAGTTAGCGTTTGAAACTGTCTGATTTATAGCATTGAAGTATCGAGTGTACGTTCACTGCCTGCTTGCAAGTTGATGCATTGAATTTCAATGTCCAACAAATACACAGGACTGCCATTGAAAGGCAGGAAAACTTATCAGTAGCCATATCATTGCGCAATTATCTATAAAGTCAGCCAGTGAGCCAGGGTCCAAGTGTACACACGCAGCCACTGAGAACGCTCCCACCCCCCACTGGAAAGAAAATACACTACAGAGATAGGGAAAAGTTGTGGCGCAATCACTAAAATTCATGCATTTTTCAGCTCCAAGCAGAAAGAGGGGACAATTAAGATTATCAAAGGTCAAGACCGCCGTTTTCTGCTTTTTTGAGGATCTTAGAAATTAAAATTTCAGAATTAAAATAGCCTATAGCCGACCTCGGATAATTTCCAATCTTCCCATATAAGTTTCAACGCTGAGTTGGCACTATTCAAGGAGGAGTTGTCGAAATGACAGACAGACACACAGACAGACAGACAAACAACACGTCAACTTTAGTATATACGAGTGGAACTCCTCCTTCGGAGGAGAAAGGGGAAGAACTCCCATCACCGGAATTCTGAAGGGGAAGAACTCCTATCAGCTGAAATTCCATGAATTGAATCCCATCTTCCAAATCATTTCCAAATCCTCTACAATCTATCAACTCCCATCTCTCATCTCTTGCGCCCTGCGCTCTGATTTTTATTTTTACTCTCTTCTTTCTCCTCACTAATTACTCCTCTTTACACTTTCATCTCTCTCATCTATGATCTTTCATCTCTCTTCTCCCTCCTCTCTCCCTTCTCTCGCTTCTCTCTCTCCTCTATTCCTACTCTTCTCGCTTATCTCTTCTCTCTCTTTTCTCATCTCTACTCCCTTATTTATCTCTTCTCCCTCGTCTTTCGTCTGTATCCTCTTCTGTCTACTCTCCTATCTTCTCTCTTATCTCTCCCCTTTTCTCTCCTCTCTCATATCTCATCTCTACTCACTTATCTATCGTCTCCGCTCTACTTTCTCTCTTCCCTTTTCTCTCTTCTCTCTGCTCTCATTTCTCGTATCTCTTATACGCTCTCACCCTCTCCTTTCTTATCTCCCATCTTTCTTCCCTCCTTTCTACTGCATCACCTGTCTCCTCGCCTCTCTTTTCTCTCCTCTCCATTCTCTCTTCTCTCCTCTTATCTCCCCTCATCTCTTCTCTAATCTCTAATCTCTCCTCTCTCATATCTCTTCTCTACTCACTTATCTATTCTCTCTCCTCTGCTCCCCTTTTACACTTTCCTATATGCTCTCACTCTCACCCTCTCCTTTCTTATCTCCTGTTTTTTACACTCCTTTCTACCACCTGTCTCCTCTCGTTTCTCTCCTCTCTGCACTCTCATCTTTACCCTCTTCTTTCTCCTCACTACTTTCTTCTCTTAAATCTCTGATCTCTGATCTTTCATCTCTCTCCTCTCACCTCTCACCTCTCTCCTCTCTTTCCTCTCTTCTATTGCCTCTGTGCGCTCTTATCCCTCTTTTCTTCTCTGTCCTGTCTCCTCTCTGCTATCTCATATCTCCTCTCTCATATCCTCTCCCTTCATCTCCTCTCTCCTCTTCTCTTCTTTCTTCCTTCGTTCCCGCCTTACTACCCTCTTCTCTCCCATCTGTCATGTCTAATCTCTCCACTCATTTCTACTCTGTTTACTATCATCTCATCTCTCTTCTCTTTTCATTCTTCTCTTTACTCTCTTCTCTGACTGATTGAAGATGCCAAATCCATCAAGATCCTCTCCGCGAAGCAGAAATCCTGTCCGTGCAACTGAAAACCATCGAAATCCTCTCCGTGAAACTGGACTCCTTCGAAATCCTCTCCTTGAAACTTAAATCCATCAAAATAGTCTCCATAAAACAGAAATCAATCATAAATTATCTCCGCGAAACAGAAATCCTCTCCGTGAAGCTGAACATCATCGAAATCCTCTCCGTGAAACTGAACACCATCGAAATCCTCTCCACGAAACAGAAATCCTCTCCGTCAAAATTAAAACATTGAAATCGTCTCCACTAAACTGGACTCAATCGAATTTTTTTCCGTCAAACAACTCAACTCTCCGGATTCATTGGTTAGGGTTAGGGTTAGGGTTAGAACG
This sequence comes from Macrostomum lignano, assembly GCA_002269645.1. Classification (NCBI taxonomy): domain Eukaryota; kingdom Metazoa; phylum Platyhelminthes; family Macrostomidae; genus Macrostomum; species Macrostomum lignano. Next base: position 269,275 of record NIVC01001525.1, on the reverse strand, counting down.
CACAGCTTCGTGTTGAAAGGCACTGATAAAAATATTGAACTAATTGAATCAATTCATTGCGCAACCGATTTCACAGTCAGTCAGTATCAGTCGCAGTTAAAGTTAACAAAAACATTGCGCAATCTAAATCAACACTCCAATACACAGCAGCAGTGAGAAGTTGAACCCTCCCCCAACTTTATCTATTACGTCTCGCAAAACTGAGTACGATTTTTGCAGAAAGTTAAAAGTATGGAAATAGTTTTTTAAATGCTGTGCTTTTTCTTTTCATATTTAAAGCAAACAACTTACATCCCCGAACTCAGCGTTGCAAGATCTTTCCAGCAATATAAGTCTCTCCTCTCAAAGTTTAAAACTCGAGCAACAGTTTGCGTTTGAAACTTTCTGATTTAAAGCATTGAAATATCGATTGTACGTTCACTGCCTGCTAAAGAGGCCCGCAAGTTTATGCATTGAATTTCAAGGTTCAACAAAATCACAGGGCTGCCTATTGAAAATTAGAACACAAATCTTTGCGCAATTGTCTATACAGTCAGCCAGTGAGCCAGGGTCCGATTGTACACAGGCAGCCATTTAGAACGCCCCATCCCCCCACTGGAGAGAAAATACACTGCAGAGATAGGGAAAAGTTGTGGCGCAATCACTTGAAATTCATGCAAATTTTCAGCTCCAAGCAGAAAGAGGGGACAATTAAGATTATCAAAGGTCAATATTCAAGTTTTCTGCTTTTTTGAGGATCTTAGAAATTAAAATTTCAGAATTAAAATAGCCTATAGCCGACCTCGGATAATTTCCAATCTTCCCATATAAGTTTCAACGCTGAGTTGCCACTATTCAAGGAGGAGTTGTCGAAATGACAGACAGACACACAGACAGACAGACAAACAACGCGTCAACTTTAGTATATACGAGTGGAACTCCTCCTCCGGAGGAGAAAGGGGAAGAACTCCCATCACCGGAATTCCATTCCCTGAAATCAATCAGCTGAAACTCCATGACTTGAATCCCATCTTCCAAATCATCTCCAAATCCTCTGTAAAGCCTTTTTGCTCTCCTCTTTGCCCTCTCATCTCTACAGTGTAGTCTCTTATCTCTTCTCTCTAATCTGCTTTCCATCTCTAGTCTCTCATCTCTGCTCTCTCTTCTTTGCTATCTTATATCTAGTCTCTCCTCTCTCTCCTCTTATCTCTACTCCCTTATGTATCTCTTCTCCCTCGTCTTTCGTCTGTACCCTCTCCTATCTCTTGTCTCCTCTCTTCTCTCATATCTCTCCTCTTCACTTCTGTCTCCTGTCTCCTCTCTTCTCTCTTATCTCTCCCTCTTCTCTCCTCTCTCATATGTCATCTCTACTCACTTATCTATCGTCTCTCTTAACCCTCTCTCTTCTCTTTTCTCTCCTCTCTGCTCTCATTTCTCATATCTCATATACGCTCTCAGACTCTACTTTCTTGTCTCCCATCTTTCTTTCCTCCTTTCCACTATCCCGTCTCTTCTCTTCTCTCTTTTCTATCCTCTTCATTCTCTCTTCTCTCCTCTCCTTGCTCCTTTCATCTTCTCCCCTCTCTTCTCTAATCTCTAATCTCTCCTCTCTCATATCTACTCTCTTTTCTATAATCTCTTTTCTCTGTTCTCTTTTCTCTTTTCTCTCGCATCGGAAGAATTCCCATCACCGGAATTCGATTTCCTGGACTCCATTAGCTGAATTCCATAACCCGAGTTGCATCATCCAACTCCTCTCCGAAGACAAAAAGATCCTCTCCGTGAAACTGGACTCAATCGAAATTTTCTCCGTCAAACAGAACTCAACTCTCAGGATTCAGTGGCTAGGGTTAGGGTTAGGGTTAGAGCTACACACAGCTGCGTGTTGAAAGGCACCAATAATAAAAAATTGAACTAATTGAAGCAACAGATTGAGCAATCGATTTCTCAGTCAGCCAGTATCAGTCTCAGTTCAAGTTAGCAAAATGATTGCGCAATTTAAATCAACCATCCAATACACAGCCACCGCCCCTTCCAATACGCAGTGGCAAGTAGAAGTTGAACCCCCCCCCCAACTTTATCTCTGACCTATCGCAAAAATAAGTACAATCTTTGCAAAAGTATTTAAATCGTTTTTGAATGCTGTGCTTTTAGTTTTCATATTTAAAGCAAAAAACCTATATCCCTGAACTCAACGCTACAAACTCTTTCCAGCAATATAAGTCTCTCCTCTCAAAGTTAAAAAATCGAGCAACAGTTAGCATTTGAAATTTTCTGATTTAAAGCATTGAAATATCGAGTGTACGTTCACTGCCTGCAACAGTGGGAGGCTCGCAAGTTTATTCATTGAATTTCACTGTCCAAAACTACACAGGGCAGCCTATTGAAAATCAGAACACATATCGTTGCGCAATTGTCTATACAATCAGCCAGTGAGCTAGGGTCCGATTGTACACACGCAGCCACTGAGAACGCGACCATCCCCCACTGGAGAGAAAATACACTGCAGAGATAGGAGAAAGTTATGGCGCAATCGCTCAAAATTCATGCAAATTTTCAGCTCCAAGCAGAAAGAGGGTACAATTAAGATTATCAAAGGTCAAAACCGCCGTTTTCTGCTTTTTTAGGGATCTTAAAATGTAAAAATGAAAGATTAAAATAGCCTAAAGCCATCCTCGGAAAATTTGCAGTTTTCCAATATAAGTTTCAACGCTGAGTTGCAAGTATTCTAGGAGGAGTTATGCAACAGACAAACAAACACACAAACATCGCACCAACTTTAGTATATAGAGATAGATAGATAGATAGATAGATAGAGACAGATAGATAGATAGATAGATAGAAGGGTTAGAGTTAGAGCTACACACAGCTGCGTGTTCAAATAAAAAGTTGAACCAATTAAATCAATTGATTGCGCAACCGATTTCTCAGTCAGTCAGTATCCGTCTCAGTAAAAGTTAAGAAAAAGATTGCGCAATCTAAATCAACCCTCCAATACACAGCAGCAGTGAGAAGTTGAACCCCCCCCAACAATCTGCAGATCAAAGTACAATCTTTGCAGAAAGTTAAAAGTATGGAAATAGTTTTTCAAATGCTTTGCTTTTGATTTTCATATTTAAAGCAAACAACTTATATCCCCGAACTCAGCGTTCCAAGATCTTTCTAGCAATATAAGTTTCTCCTCTCAAAGTTTAAAACTCGATGAACAGTTAGCGTTTGAAACTGTCTGATTTATAGCATTGAAGTATCGAGTGTACGTTCACTGCCTGCTTGCAAGTTGATGCATTGAATTTCAAGGTCCAACAAATACACAGGGCTGCCCATTGAGAGGCAAGAAAACTTATCAGTAGCCATATTATTGCGCAATTATCTATACAGTCAGCCAGTGAGCCAGGGTCCAAGTGTACACACGCAGCCATTTAGAACGCCCCATCCCCCCACTGGAGAGAAAATACACTGCAGAGATAGGGAAAAGTTGTGGCGCAATCACTTGAAATTCATGCAAATTTTCAGCTCCAAGCAGAAAGAGGGGACAATTAAGATTATCAAAGGTCAAGACCGCCGTTTTCTGCTTTTTTGAGGATCTTAGAAATTAAAATTTCAGAATTAAAATAGCCTATAGCCGACCTCGGATAATTTCCAATCTTCCCATATAAGTTTCAACGCTGAGTTGGCACTATTCAAGGAGGAGTTGTCGAAATGACAGACAGACACACAGACAGACAGACAAACAACGCGTCAACTTTAGTATATAGAGGCCAACTCCTCCTTCGGAGAAGAAAGGGGAAGAACTCCAATCAGCGGAATTCCATTCCCTGAACTCCATCAGCGGAATCCCATTTTCCAACACCTCTCCGCGCAACAGAAATCGTCTTCGTGAAACTGAACACTATCGAAATCCTCTCCGTGAAACTGAACACCATCGAAATATTCTCCGCGAAATAGAAATCCTCTCCGTGAAACTGGACTAAATCGAAATTTCTCAGTCAAACAGCCCAGCCCTCAGAATTCATTGGTTAGGGTTAGGGTTAGGGTTAGAGCTACACACAGCTGCGTGTTGAAAGGCGCCGTAAAAACATTGAAACAATTAAATTGCGCAACTTATTTATCAGGCAGTCAGTATCAGCGTCGGTTAAAGTTAACAAAAAGATTGCGCAATCTAAATCAGCCCTCCAATACACAGCAACCGACCCCCTTTCAATACGCAGTGCAGCTAGAAATTGAACCCCCCCTACTAACTATTGGGGGGGGGGGTCGGTCGAACCCCATTGAACTCCAAAATGAGCAAAATCTTTGCAGAAAGCTAAAAGTATGAAAATCTTTTCTTGAATGCTGTGAATTTAATTTTCATATTTAAAGCAAAAAACTTATATCCCCGAAATCATCGCAGCAAGATCTTTCCAGCAATATAAGTCTCTCCTCTCTAAGTTCAAAACTCGAGCAACAGTTAGTGTTTGAAACTTTCTGATTTTAAGCATTGAAATATTGAGTGTACGTTCACTGCCTGCTAAAGATGCTCGCAAGTTTATGCATTAAAATGCACTGAATTTCACTGTGCAAAAAATACACAGGGCTTCCTGTCAAAAAACAGAACACAAATAGTTGCGCAATTGTCTATAAAGTCAGCCAGTGAGCCAGGGTCCAATTGTACACACGCCGCCCATGAGAACGCGCCCATTCCCCCACAGGAGAGAAAATGCACTGGCGACATAGGAAAAAGTTGTGGCGTAATCACTCAAAATTCATGCAAATTTTCAGCTCCGAGCAGAAAGAGGGTACAATTAAGATTATCAAAGGTCAGAATTGCCGTTTTCTGCTTTTTTAGGGATCTTAAAATGTAAAAATAAAAGATTAAAATAGCCTAAAGCCATCCTCGGAAAATTTGCAGTTTTCCCACATAAGTTTCAACGCTGACTTGCAAGTATTCTAGGAGGAGTTATCCAACAAACACACACACACACACAGACAAATAACGCACCAAATTTAGTATTAAGATAGATAGATAGATAGATAGATAGATAGATAGTATTAAATAGAATAGATAGATAGAAGAGAAGAGAAGAGAAGAGAGAAGAAGAGAAGAGAGAGAGAGAGACTAGAAGGAGTTATGCAACAGACAAACAAACACACAAACATCGCACCAACTTTAGTATATACGACAGAGACAAACAAACACACAAACATCGCACCAACTTTAGTATATACAGAAGAGACAGAGAGAGAGAGTTATATTATTATTTGTCAAGTTCTACAACTAAATAAATTACCTAGAATTATTAATAATAAATTTAATAGTTCAATTGAGTCACCATTATTTCTTTCTTTTCATTTGAACTATATTGAGTGCTCTGCTACAGCCTCATTAAAAATTTAAGTATCTTTATAAGAAGGCATGCACCCAGTACATGCAAGAGTTCAGGAAATTATCGCACCGAATACATTTATTAGGTGCTCGAAGCTTACATGTACTACTCGTAGATGTATATTTTCAAAGCATGGAGTAATGGTGATGATGACAGTAAATTAGAAATTTATATAAATTTACCTTAGTTACTCGTATGAATATTCATGCTGCTACTGTTTTCTCGAAAGATATATATTTAATGTGTATTTCTTATGCGGGTAAATTATATTGGTACATTTACTTGTAGATTAGACCTTATACCGTAAAATTTAAGGGTACCTAGCTGGAGGACTTTCTCAAATCGACTCCCCTTCTGGAAAGTTGAAAATTGCGTCCTGAAAGCTCCTCATGACAAGTACTACAAAAGCATTCCCGCTGTGCAGGGAGCTTTCGAATCGAGGGGATGGTTTCGAATTTGCATCGAAATTGAAAAATCGTTAATTTGTCATTAAACTGGTTGGATTATGTTTAAATTAAATCAGTGAAAAATATAGTACAGTAACTTTTAAAGCTAGTTTTCGGGTTTTGAATTTCCATCGACTAGAGTTCGATTTTTCGACATCAAAGTCATATCAAAAAATTTTTGCTAATTCGACAATTACAGTGTGAAAAAAAGTAATGAATCTGCGTGACACGAAGTAACTTTTTTGAAACAATAAAGCCATGTTTATTCAACAAATTTAATTGAATGTGTTTTTCCTGTAAAATGTCTTTGTGCGAATTGTCTACTTTGTTAATGTTTTGCAAATTATTAATGTTCTGCTTTAACGAGGGTCTCCCTAAAACACGCCCCGCGCCGCCCCAAACCGCTACACATTATAACAAATTTGGCTATAACTGAAGACATTTTAAAGTTAGTTAGTTCTCTGTTAAGCTTCAAGTTTGTATCGAATTTAGTTTTTTCACTATGAAATATACAATTCGATGAATAATAAGCGATATTAATAGTAATATTAGTAAAATAATAACACTACTATAATTTTATAATACAAATGAGAAAATGAAAAATAATGCTATTATTTAGAATGATAATTGAATTTATTTATACCATTACTCTTACAACAAATACTTTTCTCTGCAATCAAATACTGCATAGACAAAAAATGTTATAATGTGTAGCGGTCGGGGCGGTGCGGGGCGTGTTTTAGGGAGACCCCACGCACCACACCGCCCGAACCGCTACACATTATAACATTTTTTGTCAATGCAGTATTTGATTGCAAGAAAAACTATTTATTGTTGTAAGAGTAATGGAATAAATATCTTTAATTATTATTTTAAATATTATTTTATTTTTTATATTCTCGTTTTCATTATTAAATTATATTATGATTATTTTATTAATATTATTATTAATATCACTTATTACTCACCGAATTTTATATTTCAAAGTAAAAAAACTAAATTTAATAAAAACTTTGAAGCTTAACATAAAAAGCATTTTGAACTGTCTTCAGTTATAGTCCAATTTGTTTTAATGTGTAGCGCTGCAGGGCGGTGCGGGGCGTGTTTTAGGGAGACCCCTTTAACGATTATAAGCGTCTTATTTTCGCCGCCTCATGCTTGCACATCATTCTTAGGCTATCTAAAGTACAGCACCGAGGCACTAAATGAGCCCAAGTCTAACCTAATTTAAATTTTGTCACTAGCTAGATATAAGTAAGTGCTCAAGCCTCGAGAAAGTGTAGTACTTAACAGAGTTGTTAGTGCTGCTTAGTGAACTCTATAAAATACTCCTATGGCACTTTTATAGCATTGACATTTGCATTGCATTGCATTGCAGCAGTCCCTATTGATAGTTTTGGCAACTACTATATTGTCATTGAAATTCCCTGCCTGACATATCATCATATGCCGGAATGCCCCAACTCTCAAGACTCAAAGTCTTGAGACTCAAAGACTCAAGACTCAAAGAAACTACTATATTTATTTACCAAGCCAATAATAGTTATCAATAATTGGACTATCCCCTAGTGCCATCGTTTGTTTCAGCAACGTTGACATGGTTGTCAATGCACTGTGCTCATCAACATTGTTGTCTATTAGTTGCAGAAAGGTTGTGGAAACGTTGACGTGTGTTTCAAGATTAAACCTGTGCCATTTTTCAAAAGTCTTTAAATAATTTTGTTGCAATTACTAAGAAATGCCATGTAGACATAAAACGCCAACATCACAATAAACGAAATTGTCGTAAATCAAAATCGCTCGAAGAATTTTCTAAAGTAACTAATTCTACTTTGTTTAAACTTTTATTTTAAATTGGTTTGTCAACAATGTAACGGTTGTTCCTCTCCATTTTACAGATTAGCCTAGGCCTACTGTCTTAATCAGTGAATGGGTCCGTTTCTAACTGTCAATTAAATTAGATTTAAATCAATCTACTATAGTAAAATATTTCGATTCAGTGTTTTTCAAGTAGTATAACTATTTGTATTGACTTTTGTTTATTGAATTCTTATTGTTCCAATAGAAAGTATTGTATTAATCATTTTAATTAGAATCATTGGACATTATAGACGTAGTTTGTTGTGGCTTGTGGTCATTAATCTAAATTCCCAAGTAGCTGTAGTAGTTGTTTGTTCCGAAGTATTAGTTATAGACATAAGCAGGGCAATAATTTTCATTTTATTCTATTTAAAATTGTACCTTTCTTCATTAGGCCTTAGACTTAGGCCTACCCTAGCTAGGCTGTTTTGCAATTTGTAATATTATATAAAAAATGCTTCTTTTTTATCTTACACCTGGAATTTTTCTACTTGCCTGGTTGGCCTTATGGTAACTAACAATGATAATGATATTACTAGTGATAGGCCTATGCATGAAACCAAGGCATCACAAGGTGAATCTAATACTGGCATTCCTATAGTGGTGAACTTAAACCACACAGGCATGGCTATAGCCACAGCTACAGGTAATTAAAATAAGTTAGTGAATATTTAATTGTTTTAAAAGTAAAAATTAAACATTTAAATAGTAAGAAAATAAACGTCAACACAAACATAAAAAGTAAACTTTGTTTAATTCTAGCAAAGTTTAGTTATAGACATAAGCAGGTCTATAACTAAAGCAGGTCTTTAACTTCTCATTTTTGATTAGATCATTATATCATAAACATTGTTTAGGCCCACTTGTCCTACAAGGTTATAGTAGGCAAACATTATAACGACATTACAAGTACATTAAAGTGTTGGTTAGAAGTGTAAAAATATCTGATCTGGTGTAGACAGTTGTTGACAATGTCACTGAACTGTGAAACATCGGTACTGCAATTAAATTTTTATTATAACTTTTCCTTTCAGTTTCTGTTCTTCAAGCGGCTGACAAGCTAGAATTTGCCGAAATCAGTATCAAACATCCTATTTCACATTCTGGACAACAGTCTAGCATGCCTATTCAGCCTCCGCAGTGCCAAGCAATCTGGAGTGGCAAAGCTCTGTTTTGAATCCACCAGTGTGCTGCCTTTCATTAAAAGTGAGCAAACAATGTTGATATTCTTTTTAAAATGTTTTTCGTGCTTGGACAAGCATATTGGGCACTAAAGCACGTATTTATTATTGCGTTTTTGCAGACAAAACAATTTTACTCTCACAGACATTATCTGGAGCTGTCACAAAAATGCAAAAGGTGAAGCAATAGAATCTGCTGTCGCTGACCATCTCCGCCACGCGGGCACCCGGCATCGAAGAAAAGTACAACGTCTTTCCACACCCACTCGGCAGACAATGGTCCACCATCATGCTCAGCAGACTCCCGCTTTCCCTGGTGGCCAAGCTCCATCTAGCGACAAGGAAGACAAGGGCAACATGAGGGATGGCAGCGGCGACGATGATAGCGATAACAATGGGGAAACTGACGTCATCGTTTTTTCTGGTGACATTCAACTTTTTTCTCTCTAAGTCTAAATTAAACTAAAATAGCTTCCAGTTTGGACCTTATACCGAATAGGTCGAACTGAGTTACATTTCAATTCGACTTAGGAGGCCAGAATTATCCTCGCCAAGAAGATTTCCTACCTGGACAATTAGGGGAACCTTTTATCAAAATAGCTAAGCCATCTGTCCCTGCAAAATTAACAGTTTTTCCAGCAAAATAATTTTTAGACTTCTAGTATGCATCCCAGTTTGTCTGAACTATACCTTAAGTAGTGACTAAATTTATGAAGTTAATCGCATAACTAATTAGAAACGACTAAGTTCCAGCATTTTTTCATGTACACCTATAATCTATAGTGCCAGAAGTCTCATAATCGGTTGCTTTTGCTCACCTATTTAATTTTTCTTTTTATACTATTGCTCTCCTGTTTCAGTAAATACACTGTACATTCAAAAACTTAACGAACCATTACGGAAATTAAAAAGGCATTGATATACTTTTTTCGATGTTTGTTATTGTCTATGGCTTAAGAACTCGTATTTATTAACTCATTATTTATGCTCCGGGTAGTTCCACCTAATGCGGGAAAGTACGAAACAATTAGCCGCTGCGGATCATTAATGGAATTTTTGCATTAGGCAATCATACAAAATATATTCTTACAAATATAATACTGTATATAAGCCTACTAGCGAAGGTTGCACAAAGGTTGACTTAGGTTGATGTGTCAACGTTGACACCGCAACCGAGCAGGCACGTTGTTACGCGCGTCAAATGAGAGCTTCCTGCAACCATTGCACGTTGGTTGAGTGTCAACATTACTGCAACATTCCTGCAACCTAAATGGCACTAGGGGTATAAACGAATATAAATTTATATGTTCTTCGTCCCTAGTCAAAAGCCAAAAAGCCAGTTCCAATTTATGAGTAGCTAGCAGCTTATAAATGCTATTCATATATAGGCGTAGGCATTAATCTGTAGCGTATTCACTATATTATAAGTATTGTAGCGTATTTCTATTTTCTATAATATTCTATAACATGCTTCTCCAACTGAACAACGCGCGTATACGGTATAAGATAGCGTACAGTAACAATTACTTATATTCTAGAAACTTCCGCGTAAACACGCACTTTCTATATTTGGTATTTTGCACTCCCGCGCACCCCTTTCTAAATACCGCTTCTCGAACTTTCCGGATTCCGGAATGTTCTTTTAACACGAATATAAATATACAGCACCCTAACACGCAATTATTCAACTCTCTCTTCTTTTCCACACGGAAAACAATTAAAGAAAAATTCAAGCAATTGAACCACCGCGTTTCACGCCTCAATTATTTTCGCAATTCTACAAATCCATAGGCCTAATAGGCCTAGTCTAGAATTTTTATTTGCAACTGAAGCAAATAAAAATAAGAGAGTATATATAAAATCTGTAGTAATAATAACTATGTTTACTTTTTTTGCTTCATCATTTTTATAACCTCTATCCCAGCTATAGGTATCTTAGTGATATCTTGGGACTATTTTTGTCTAATAAAATGTAATTTTAGCCATATTGGCCCTATATAGTTTGAATATTGTCTTCTATTTTAGCCTCAAATATATTTAATTTAGTCCCTTTTTATCCATTAACTTATTATATATCATTCTAATTAAAATTCCTAGACACACCCAATAAAAACTTTCTTTCTATTAAAATAGGTTTAAGCCATATAAAATATTTGAACATTAAATCTTTTTGTTTGTAACTAAATCAATTAATTAAGACTGACCTTAAAAATTGTTAAATGTGCATATTGTTTTGTTTAAATGTCTAAATTTTTATTATTATCTAAATAAGGCCTAGTTCCACTAGTGAACAAGCCAAGCCCAGTGCCACTGAAGGCCAATATGGGCTAGAAAGTATTTACGAGTAAATAAGTTAGACTGCAATTCATTTTGAAATTTCATGTTTTTTTCGCTTAAAAAAGGCTTCTGTTTTGCAACCACTGTGTAGTGTGAGCATCTTTGCGTGTATTTTGTTGTAAATTGACTGCATTAGTTTCTATATTGTTATTGAATTGTTATTTTGCTTGTTTAGTCATGCGTTTTTTGTGTACTTTTTCTAGTTGGTTGAAATCTAAAATTGTAAACAGGTTAGAGTTAGACGCCAAATTTGTGACTCAGCGGAGGGTTGAGTTTGTCTGCGAACCCCAGCTTTGCGCGGTCAGCCAATCAGAACCGGCCTGGACCCTGGCACGCGGCAAGTTTCAATTCTACCCGGCGCCGCGGGCACAGTTCAATTCGGCTTAGCAAGCGGCCGGCCAGACGACCACCACCCGGCTTGAGGGGGTTTTGTGAGGGGTTGACTCTGACTATATATGAAAGTGTGTTTGGCAATCGGATCTCACTTTTTCCTTCTCGCCTCCTTTTCCCCGGTTTGTCTTGTCCAGTTCCCGGCCGGTGGCCCGATTTTCCTCCCCTCGATTCGCGCTTTGAGGCGTTTTGATTTCGTCACCCCCGGTCCATATCTTTGTCCCCGCCCAACCGCAGTAGTCTTGTGGCGTAACGTCTACGGCAAATTCCTGTCTGAAGTCGTCGCTATCAAGCGCGGTTAGATAGAGACTGTCGGATCTGATCAAGTACGCGGCCTCGACCCCGAGGGCCCCAGTGTTACACTGAAGGGCAGTGCCGATAGAACTTAGTCGGTACTCCGTTGAACGGTCGGTTCGGCAGGGCTCTCGTTTGAGAGTAGGTTCTGGCTTAGGCCAGGGGTTAGGAGTCTTCTCCGTGGTCCTGTGTTCGGTGCCTCCTTCTTCTTCAAGCTAAGATCCGCTTGTCAGTGCGTATATAATCATTATTTATTAACCGTTATTATCGTTTTGTCAACTCTAGTTATCTGCGCCGTTTGTCTAAATCTTGTAACTCAGCTAATCAAATTAAACCGTCAATCAAGTTAGCTATTCTTGAAATAGGATTATCACTCTCTAAATCTTTCGGTTGTGTTTCCTCGTGTTCTTTATTTTCTTGTACTGTACCTGCGGCTATTGGAGAAAGACTGGTAGAACTCGCCGACCGGCGATAGGCGATTAGGATTAATAGCTTTAAAATCTCCGAACGCTCCAAGTAGGTTTGTCTAGGGCCTAAATAATTGCTTACCGTGCATGCTATTATCTAATTGCCTATTTATCACAACTGCACTGATTGAATTGAGTGAGGTGTCGATCAATAAAAAACTTTTAGATATATTGAATAAATATACTTTTAAATGCAGAGATTTTTTAAATGAGCCATAAATTAACTGGAAAGACAATTTTCCCACAAATGTCATACAAACAAAACTGGCCTGGCTTTCCAAGCACTTAAGCTGATGCTAGAAGATCTTGCGCCAAAACAACCAGCTTAAATGGAGTTCTTATAACCCTGCTGCTGCTACGCTCTACAGACTTTAGACAATTTTTTTAGATCGAGGGCGTATTGTAGAAGATTCCAGTTCATGGTTGCGGCAACTTGTGGGCCAGATAAGAGAGGAAATGAAAGAGAATAGATGGAGAAGAGAAAAGAGGAGATAAGAGTTGTAAGAGATATAGATAAGGCGAGAGAAAAGCGAGAAGAGAGGGGAGACTAGAGAGAGATTAGAGAGGAGAAAAACAGAACAGGCAAAGAGAAAAATGGGATAAGTAGAGATTTAAATTTTTCTTGAGATTCTCAAAGTTCTTTTTCATCGGTACAAAACTAGGTTTATCAAGTAGTATGAAGAGTAGACTACCCAGACTTTTTAGACTACCCACATCTAAAAAGAAGCCCGTTCACTGGTGGCAAAAAGATGTGTGCGTCTTCATACTACTCGTTATTAAACATTATATATAAACGAGGCCAACTCCTCCGTTGGCGGAGTAAGGGGATAGAACTCCCATCGCCAGAATTTCATTCCCTGAAATCCATCAGCTAAATCCAATGACACGAATCCCATCGTCCAAATCCTCTCCAAATCCTCTATTAACCTCCCAAAAACCATGTTGTTTTACCTGTTAGCAAAAATTGACTGCCTGCCATTGTCCAGACTGAGACTCTCGTCTGTCCCTCTCTCATCTTTGCTCTCTCATCTCTAATCTCTCCTATCTCCTCTCTGCTCTCATCTGCTCGTTTATCAATCATTTCTCATCTCATCTCTCATCTCTCATCTCTACTCTCTTATCTCTCCTTTCTGCGCTCTTATATCTACTCTCTTCTTTCTCCTCACTACTTTCTCCTCTCTACTTTTTCCTCTCTCCTCTTTTATCTCTTCTCTCTCCTCTCCTTTATCTCCTCTCTGCTCTCTCATCTCTCCACTTTCTCCCCTCTCCTTTCTCCCTTATCCTCTCGCTTCTCTCTCCTCTCTCTCCCCTCATCTCTACTCATTTATCTCTTCTCTCTCGTCTTTTGGCTCTACTCCCTCCTGTCTCCTCTTTCTCCTCTCTTACCCCTTCTCCTCTCTCCTCTCAATTCCCTCATCTCTTCTCTCGCCTTTATTCTCTTTTTCTTTTCTCTAATTTGTCCCTTTTGATTCTCTCTTTTCATGTTCTCTTTCATCTAATATTTTATCTACTCTTTCCTTTTCTCTTTTCTCTATTCCCTTTCATTTAGCCATTTCATCCTCTCCATGAAACAGATATCATCAAAATCATTTTCGTTAAATGCAATCCAGCGTGTATCATCTCCTTCAAGCTACAATCCATCAATTTAAAAAATATTATCTCTATCAAATTTCAGTCACTCAAGACTATGAAACTGAAGTCTATAAAAATATGCTTTTTACTTGTCTAGGTATACGTCAAAAAATTTAAAAAATCCTCCATAAAACCTTTGAAATATCATAGCATGTTTTCCCTGTTTGCAAAAATTGACTGCCATCGTCCAGACTGAGACTCTCTCCTGTCTCCTCTCTCCTCTTTGCTCCTTTATCTAATCTCTTCTCTCTGCTCTCATCTTCTCTCTCCTCTCTACTCTTACTTTCTTATCAATCACCTCCTATCTCTCATCTCTCCTCTCTGCGCTCTTATCTCTATTTTCTCATCTCTATTCTCTCATCTTTCGCCTTTGCTCTCTCATTTCTTTTCTCATCTCTCTCCTGAGTCCTCTCTCCCTTCTCTTCTCGCTTCTCTCTCTCCCGTCTTCTCTCTTATCTCTTCTCTCCTGTCTTCTCTCAATTCTCTCTTATCTCTCCTCTTCTCTCCCATCTCTCATCTCTACTCGCTTATCTATCGCCTCTCCTCTAACCCTGCCCTCTCTCTCTCTTCTCTTTTCTCTTTCGTCTCTCCTCTCTGCTCTCATTTCTCATACTCCTATTTTCTCTCTTACCCTCTCCTTTTTCATCTCTCATCTTTCCCCTCTCCTCTCTACCGTCTCCTGTCTCATCTCTCTTCTCTCTTCTCTCTCCTCTGTACTCTCTTATCCCTCTCTCCTCCCATATTTCATCCCTCCTTTGCTCTCTCATTTTTCCTCTCTCCCCTCCTTTCTTCCCTCTACATTCTCTTCTCTTCGCTCTCCCTCTTTATCATTCCCGCCTCACTCCACTCTTCTCTCCCCTCTGTCGTCGATTCGTCTTTAATCTCTCAGCTCTCATATCTACTGTCTTTTCTATCATCTTTCTATCCTCTCTTCTCCTTGAAATCTCTCTTCTCTCTACTCTCTTATCTGACGGACTGAAAGCGCCGATAATCAAACCAATTGAAATTTGTCACCCGCCTCCTCCATTACTGAAATTACTCAAATGATAGCTGGCTTGAATTTGTGTACGCAACCTCTTTCGGACTGCAATCTTGGCAGAAAGTTTAAAAGTATGGAAATCGTTTTTTCAATGCTGTGCTTTTTGTTTTCATATTTAAAGCAAATAACTTATATCCCCGAATTCAGCGTTGCAAGATCCTTCCAGCAATATAAGTCTCTTTTCTCAAAGTTTAAAACTCGAGGAACATTTAACGTTTGGAATTCACGATTTAAAGCATTAAGTATCGCGTGTACGTGTACATTCACCTGCCTGCTGTTTATTCATTGAATTTCACTGTCCAGCTTATACACAGGGCTGCCTTTTGAAAGGCGCCGGTAATAAAACCAATTGAATCTCGACACAGTCCTATCTATCTGTTTACAATGTACTTTGCTATGTACACTCAGCCAAAAACCACCCCCCCTATTCCGGGGGAACCATTAAATTTTACTGTACCCCCAACACGCGGGGGTTTTATTTGCAGTGAACCCAGAACACGCATCACCCACCCCTCCAAAACAGGGGGGGAGGTTGGGGTGGTTGTTTTTACAACTATGCCACTGGAGAGGCAAAGTGGCCAAAGAAGGTTAAGAAAACAGTTTTCTGCTTTTTTAACAGACTTAACTTTTAAATTTTCAACATTAAAATAGCCTATTTGTTGCGTAGGAAAATTCTGCATTGATACATATAAGTCTCGCATTTGAGTTGCCAGCCGTCTAGGAGGAGATACGCGTTAAACCCGGCCGGTCGATCGATCGATCGACCCACTCAGCTTTAGATATAAGAGATAAGAGAGAGATATTTTGTAATTATATCTATAGATTTCCTTTTTAAACACATTTCAGCTAGCTTCATAACAGCTAATCAAGTAAAGGCTACAAGGAGTGAGAGGTGTGTGCTAGCTACAAGGAGTCACGCTGGTTGCTAAACAGCAGGACTGACTATGGACATGAAAAACCTGAGCTGAGCAATAGCAAAAATTAAACCTGGACTGGCATTGAACCTTTTGGTTGGCACCTTTAATAGATGTTGCTAAGCACTTTTTTGTTATTCAAAGTGCAAATTTAATTATGGTATAATTTGTGCCAATTGTCATTTTAACTTGCAAATACATGTTGCTCTGGACCTAAGCAAACCTGTTGCTGTTAGCATGAAAATTTGCTTTGCACTTTGTTACAACTTACAATGACTGAAAATCTATAAACAATTTCTTACATTTATTTGTTTCAGATGTTATAGAATGTGCCATTAGCTACTATGAATTATTCTGTTTCTGTCACGATCAAGGCCTACAAAAATATAAGCCACATATTTACATATACATGCATGTATGTAATATCAACCGATATTAGATGTCAAATGCATGTAGAATCAGGGGAGAGGTTGTCGAATACATGTCGAATAAGCGTCGAAAACACGTCGACTGTTTGCCGTCGAATCGACCCATTAAAGCCCGGAAAGGCTCAAAATCGAATCGACGGTAAACACACACCCCTCGAATCGACGGCTGTCGGCACAGCGGGATTATGCTGCTCTGTGACCACTTACATGTACCTCAGCGCTCTGCTTTTGGGCTTCCTGAGCTCTGAAATGGAGCGCGGAATCAATATATCTACATTGTGTCACCACAATGATAAAATTGCACCTTAAAAACTTTGTCTTACACCTCCGCTGCTGCCTGCAGCATGTGAGCGGTGTTTCGGCAGGGCACCGTGAAGCACTCCAGCTGAAACGAGTGCTCCTGAGCCAGCTGCTCACACTTGGAAACCGCAGCACGCAGGAACTGGTCATCGCTGAACTCGCTTAGTACCTGTTCTGCTGGCAGAGCTCCTGTGTCCTGATAGCGTCCTTCTTGTTGAAAATCGAATAGAATTATTCGGATTTTAAGACCAGACTTCGATTTTACTTGAACTCGTGTCACGTCATGGTTGGGCAACCGCTTACGTTGACATTCAACTTCTTTTCTGGTCTTCAGGTACCATTCGCAGGTCCTGATCTCGTTGAACAGAATGCACAGATAAACTGGCGCAGAACGCTTTGAGCTCTCAGCGATGCAGTGCTCCAACTCTTCATTGACTGCTTCATCTTCTCCGTTTAAGCAGGAACTCACAGCAAGTCTCATCGAGCATTGGGGCTGATCTCTGATCGTCACCAGCGCATCGCCAGCCTTCAAGTCCAAAAGTGACTCGAGACGGGTTTCTCCCGGGACCCTCAGTAGATGGCAGAACACAAAAGCGGATGACAGGAAATGCCTGATTGAAACATCATCTAGCAGCTGCGGTTGGACTGAGGATTTGAGTATTCGGTCAGCAGTGCTTGGATCGACTTGAATCCTGAGCTGCTTGACTCCAGTCACTTTAATCAGTTGCGATACAAGTCTGCACAGATCACCGAGCACTGGGGGAAAAGTTGCACTGAATCGCTCGCTTAAATTCGGTAAGCCCGTGAAGGTGACTTTTACCGAGTGCAGTGAAGACACCACGGCATATGGAGTTTAATCCGATCCGGTCGTGTCTTCAGAATCCTCAGCTTCCAGACTGGCGATCAAGATCTCACAACTGGCGTCTTGGCTGTCCAAAGTCGTTGGCGGTGTGAGTCTCAGAATTGGGCACGCCTCGACAGGTCTGGCTATTTTGTTTCGCTTTGACTGAGAAGATCCCAGAATATCGCACAGGGCGAGCACGCTTTGCCGAATATCCATAGATTGCAGTAGGCTCATATTTTATTTCGCTTTTGTTTTCTTGTTGGCTGTAAAGAAGGACTTGTTGAAAATCAAGGACCACTAGTTATTCTAATTTAGTCCTGTCTGGTATACGCAGTACTTCTTTAATATTTGAGCAGCGTTTCTCACAGAGATGCCTCAATAGCCATTTTAGTAACAATGGGCTGCATTATATGATTTTCCCTGCAAAATGGGTGAGCCATGGCAATGGGGAGCAGAGAGAGAGGATCGATAATAAGCTGAAAACCCCCTCTCCTGCCAAATACCTGCATCTGGAGAGGAGACCCATGCAGCCCAACCTTGCTGTAGCTGCTCAGTGTGAGGACGCACCGTGTACTGCCCGTACCGCCATGACACAGCGGGAGAGGGCAGCTACAAACGTAGTACAGCTGCTGACTGCCTGTGTGTTAGACATTCCCAGTCCCACTTTTCTCTCCCAGCCCGCCATCCCTCCCAGCCCCCATCCCTCCCAGCTCCTCATCTCTCTCAGCCCCTCATCCCTTCCTATTGTTTCGGCACACAATGCATTGCAGATTTGACTGATCCAGTGAGCTCACAGTCTCGATAAGAAAAAGACTGCCGTTTGTGCCAGTGTTGTTTCATTTCTTCTGTCTCCGGTGTTTAAGCAGACTTGTAAATAAAATACATAAAACTCTACAAGCATTATATTGAGCTGCTGGAGGACCTTGTGAATCTATTTTTTCATACTGTGTCTTACTCCATAGTTCATCACCAAGCCACTTTTTTATACTTCATGGTGGGCGAAACTTCTCACAATATATTAACTGAAGCAGTTATTGAATATTTATCTATATTAAAAATGACGCGATTGCAACCATTATTGCACAATGCTGGGTTGGTGGAATGCAAAAAAAGTTTTAAAAAATATTGCAGGATATTTTAATTTCAAACATCACTTGAATTTTTACTAGTAGTCTTGTTACTGGTAAATTTGAAAATAAATTATTAGATTTTGAATTCTTTTTTGTATCACGTTATGTTAGCTTTCATTTCGTAATGTTAAAAATATTGTAATAAAGATGGAACCTAAATTTTGCAGATGGACCGTGACAACTATGAACTACGAGTATTTGAGGAAATACTGACTAAAAAGCTGTCTCGGAGATTGAAGCCCTGATGCAAAACGTCCAGTTTAGAAACGACCCAAACCTAAAACGCAGTCTGGCTTTGAGGGTCGTCCTCACCTACGAGACGAATGCAGGAGAACCATTTTATCAGCTTCACGAGAAGCTGGCAAGACTTTTTAGGGCTGTGACGTCAGAACAACAAGGTGAAGGGCGCAGAGTGTTCGGGAGGCTAATAATTAGAAGAAACCAGGGTCAAATACCGGCAGGAATGGGTGAGCGATGTCTGTGCACCTGGATGAACGAAGGTGTGTCAGTGGACATACCGGTGAGCTACGAGCTATTTAAGTCGGCCATCCTTTACCTGACCGTCTCAGATATCCATGAGTATTTCTCATACCGCTATCACCCAGCTCACGCCACTGCAGCAATTGAAATTCCTTGCTTTCTTGAGATGTTTTTCAGCAGCAGCACCAACAGCCAAAATAATTTTGCTTCCTTCATTAGAAATTACGTGGCCCTAAACGGCCTGTGCTTTGAGAAGGGGTGCATCGGTGAAGACTTCAAGTACAGTTGCTGGGATCTCGAAAAGTTCCATTTTGCTGTACATGACGGGCCCCAGATGACGAACGTGTCTGTAAAAAGTGTCAAGTTTGCAACCGGCCAACACAACGGAAACCCAAGAAGGGACGATGTCTGGGACTCGACACGACGACAATTCTGGACTGCGAATTTTGTGAGATATCTGGAGGGTGAAAACGTGCTGCTGCACAACTGCGACTGTCGGCACTGCACTGAGAATCCGCTCCAGCAAATCACAGTCAGGCAGTCAATGGCTACTACTGACTACCGAGTGTTCTTGGGAGATTCTTGTGAGTGCGAGCGCAAAGCAACGCCGGAAGAAGTTTTCGAAAAATGGATGCCAAGGGATTCATTTCCAATTAGCAATTCAGATGATGAAGGCTTTGATGAGTCGGAGATGGAGCTGGCAGTTGTCACTTTGGTGGCAGCCAATATGTTCTTCGAACTTCGGTACGGACTGTCCAGCTTCGAACAGAATTTTTTCCGAAATAATGCCGCTAGACGGAGTAGAAATCTCGTTGACTTCATGCGGCATGAAGGCCAGGCTGGTGCTCCCGCCGATATCATGGATGCTCTGATTGACAGGTCTGAATTTTTTCAATAGTTGGGAGCCTTAACGCGCAGAATAAGACATGGTAGCTGGATTGACCCTTATCTGAAATAACAACAACAATAAAACAACAATAAAAACCAATAACAGCAATACCAAAAACAAAAGCAGAACGATAACAACAATATCAACAACATTAACGAAGAAACCACAACAATAGCAGCAATATATAACAATATTATAACAAGCGCCGTATTATTTATATGAAATTTTTGTTACTTTAATTCCTTCCCCCTTACTCCGCTCCCTCATCTCCCCATCTCCCACGCTTTCTCCCTCTTTCCTTGTTTCAAGCAGACTCTTATTCATAAGCAGCAAGTGTAGTGTTCCATGTAAAGTAAATCAAGTCCTTGTTAATTCCTTGTCAATAGCTTTGTGTAGCAGTTTTTTTGTCAGATTATGAAAATAAGTTTCTGAAGCGCAAAAAAAAAATCTATTTTTTAAAGAATTATTGTCCAAAAGTACACTTTTATATGTGCTAAAAATTGCTGTCCTAAATTACACCATAGTAACTGTTATAATCATTACTCAAGACAAAATCGTGCTCTGTATACAAATAACAAAGCTCTGGTTGCTATTTTTGCTTATGGCTTTGACCGGGCCTTAATGCCCTGAAATTGTATGGAGAATTGCATCACGCTTTAGAGTTAGTTAAGCATGCTTTCCTGAGAACTTTTTATGAATAGCCTTTTTTGTAAACGTTTTTGCGACATATTGGCCCAAGTACTCGTAGCATATACTGCAAGCATGTGTCTAATAATACTCTTAGATTCATCTTTATTGGCTTAGTACATATTTAGATTACTAGACTTTTTCGACTTGATAATTAACTATCAATATATAGTGTAGCCTATTCTCGGCGCATTCCAAATTTTTGTGTTGAATCTTCATTGAATTCAAAAGAGGATAGGCAGAGGGCAGAGTGGGGTAATTGGAAGGCTGAAGAGGGAGAACTGAAAAGGCAGATGGGAGAACTGGAAGGGCATAGGGGAGTACTGGAAAGGCAGATGGGAGAACTGGAAGGGCATGGGGGAGAACTGGAAGGGCATAGGGGAGAACTGGAAGGGCATAGGGGAGAACTGGAAGGGCATAGAGGAGAACTGGAAGGGCATGGGGGAGAACTGGAAGGGCATAGGGGAGAACTGGAAGGGCATAGAGGAGAACTGGAAGGGCATGGGGGAGAACTGGAAGGGCATAGAGGAGAACTGGAAGGGCATAGGGGAGAACTGGAAGGGCATAGAGGAGAACTGGAAGGGCATAGGGGAGTACTGGAAAGGCAGATGGGAGAACTGGAAGGGCATGGGGGAGAACTGGAAGGGCATAGGGGAGAACTGGAAGGGCATAGGGGAGAACTGGAAGGGCATAGGGGAGAACTGGAAGGGCATAGAGGAGAACTGGAAGGGCATAGGGGAGAACTGGAAGGGCATAGGGGAGAACTGGAAGGGCATGGGGGAGAACTGGAAGGGCATAGGGGAGAACTGGAAGGGCATAGAGGAGAACTGGAAGGGCATGGGGAGAACTGGAAGGGCATAGAGGAGAACTGGAAGGGCATGGGGGAGAACTGGAAGGGCATAGAGGAGAACTGGAAGGGCATAGAGGAGAACTGGAAGGGCATAGAGGAGAACTGGAAGGGCATAGGGGAGAACTGGAAGGGCATAGAGGAGAACTGGTGCCAGCGACCCAGGCTCGATTCCAAGTGTAGTCACACTAATTTGGGGCTGAATTGGAATCTCGGCTTGGCTCTGCTCGTGCAATTAACGGCCTTGAGACCCAACCCCCAAGGCGCAGTGAAGTGTACATGCCCAACGATAAATAGAGTTAGGCCCGCTGTACACTCCTGTGTGAGTGTGTGCCTGCGTACGTATTCGCGCGCTTGTGTGCCTGCTCAGAGGAGTCATCGGAATGGGCAGCAATGCCTCTCGCCGGTTGTGTGCCTATGTCGCTTAAAGTGCGCCAGGGTGCACACAACCCCCCTGCCTCTAATAAAAAAATGCAACGACACTTGCCGTGAAAAGTGAGCCTCGGAATTATAAAGTATTTGTAAAGGCCAATAAAGTAGCTTTGTCTCTCTACCTTCACCCTACAGTATCCTGCTCTTATTAATTGCTTGGCTAGAGTGAACTCGGCCTGTCAGTTCGGGTGGCGGGCGGTAGGGCAGCTTCAATCCGTTTGAAGCGGCTCTCTTAGATGAGTTGGTGAGTTGGTGAGTTGGTACTTTTGGTTGGTGGCTTCCGACATGAGCTCTGTGAGTTTGTTAAATAATGGCTTCTTGTTGCCAAATAATGAAGTTCTCATTCTTTTTTGTTTTCTGAGCGGAAGTACAACAGAAATACATTTTGATGTTAAACAGATGTACACATAGATAGTCGTAAAGTATAGATCGAGAGCAGCCGCGAGCAGACTCACACTACACAATGTCTCTCGAAACAATGCATCAAAGATTTAGTTCACTATAACTCATTGTGGAATGTGGTACACACACCTGTCACCGTCTTTATAATAATGCACGTGTGTTTTTTTCTTCACTGAAACGAATTTTTAATTCTCATAAACTTCAAACGGATTACCATGAGTTAAAACATGATTTGTAACGTGAAATATACATACACAAGCTCCTTTATAGATTATTGTCCTATATATTCTGGTTTCTAGGTTGAAGAACATTTTAAATAGTTTCATTTTATCCTTGAACTCGATTAGTGGGGTGTGAGTGTCTGAAAAGTGTCTGACAAGTCGGCTGACAGAGCCGCGCACCTGAAATCCCTGCGAGATCACCTGCAGCTGCTAACACTGCGACAGAACAAAGTTTCAGTTTTAACGTGGTTAAAATATCAAGTTTTATGCGTATTATTAATATTGTAGTTTGTACTGGTTTTAAATTATGTACTGCCAAAGCACTCAGCATGGAATGTAGAAGAAGCTTATTATAAGAGTTAGAAATAAGAATAGAAATTAGAGAGCCCCACAGCAACCTGAGGATTAAAGCAGCACATGAAAGAGCAAATGGTCGCTAGCATGAGCAACGATCGATTATCCCCTTATTTAAGCCAGCCCAGAGGTGCAGACCGCCCAAAACCGGATCGGAGGGCAGGCCTGCAGAGAACAACCTGGAGAGACCGGACATCCCGCGAGGATGAACAGAATGTACCTGTTGGGAAGGGAAGGGACCGAAAGTGCTGTGGGGGACAGAGGCCCAGGAAAGGGGAGAGCCGCATCTAATTCAACCAATGCGATAAGTCCCCACTCTGCCACCCCCGAGAGTTGCCTAACACCTATCTAGTTTAATGCTTTTGGCTATCAGTGTCTGCAGATGTAGGTGTCGTTCCAGTACAGCAGGTCGACGCGGAACCGGTTGCTGTTGGGCTGAGCGCTGGTCCGGGCGTGCAGCCACTCCAGGCCTGGCGTTGTGGGATTTACAGGCACGAACTTAGAAAATTGCTTATTCTAATTAAATGAGCGAAGTTGCTGTCTCGCTGTAGGGTTTAGAAACTAAGCAAAAACAATAGAAAGAGGCAAATAGGCTGAGCCTACAATAGCACACGCAGCTCATGGCAAAGCTACAGCAGATCCCATCCATTTCAGCCATACATTAAAGGCGAGGCGGCAATTTGACCTGGACGGTTGACAGGCGGAGACGGACGGCCGGATAATTCTTAATGAGCCCGGCCGCTCATGGGGAGGAGCCGTGGACAGCCCAACCCCAACCTGGCGTAGCAACCGAGGGGTGGATGCGTGGGCCATCCCGCACAGAAGGACAGTGAACTGAGCTCCCTCAGATGCTCTAACGCAACCAGAGTAATTCATTAAGTCTAACCGTCTAGCCCTCGCCCCCGTAGTTACGGGCATGCCTAGTGTTGTTTTAATTGCATACGCGCTTTTTGTGTAAACCCCGCCGTCGTTAGGAAAGCGGTTGCCCACCTCATCGGCGGCAGGGGATGAAATTGTAGAAGCTCATAAATATACGTGAACTGGAAGCCCAAAAAGGCAGAGTCAAAGAAAAGCATCTCCGGTTGTTGTCGCTTGTTCCAGCGCTGTCTGATGGCAGAATATAACCGGTGTTTAGAAAACGAAAAACATCGCGTTATATTCGTCGTAATGTCCTAATCAGTAGTTTGATCGGGCATGGTTATTCATAGCCCTGTGGGCTCTGTTTTTCTTTGACTGAAAAGAACTTTTAGCTTAAATTACTTATCTGGTAACCAAGCACGACTTAAGTATTTTTATTAAGTCTTTTGAGGTATTCCTTGATGGACACTGGTGAGATAGAAAGACAAAAATGCAGATTACTGTTAGTAGTTAGATTTATATTAGGTAGGGGTTTAGAGAATTTTGCGAGACTTACTGCTTACTGACGGACTGATGCTTTATTTCTATCTACTGCGTTTGCGTAACTGTAGCCTCGAGAGACCAGGCTGAGGTCAATAAAGATTAAAGTCAACACAATTTCAATCGGAGCAAAGGAACCGCGGTAATACGCCTCAGCTAAAAGCTCCAAAGTGGTATCGTCTTACGTCTCTCAAGTATTTGCACCAGGAAGCCAACGTATTCCATAGAGATACATTTAAGAAGCGCTTGAGTCTTAGGGTGGAAAAACGTCCTGATCGTGTGGGAGGGGATCAGACCCGAATAGACTATGTCGTGGACAGAGCAGGTCCAGCAGGACGGTATACTTCGGGTCGTTGTGGTTTTTAGGGGCACCGAATCTACTTCCTGGCCAGAGACACCTTGCATGGCCTTTTGATTAAGACTGCAGCTTACAGTTGGCTTGGCCCACTTTGACCAGCAATCCCTGCGGTCTAATAGGTACAAAACCCACCCGCAGGGCTGGAAAAAGCAAGCAGCCGGGGAGAGCCATTAATTAATTGAGAGCCATTAATTAATGGAGACAGCGAACACTTGATCCAGCTCCTAGTTAAGAGACTGTTCTTGCCGTGCTGAACACATGCCTCCAGGCCCGGATCACCGAATTCCCGATGAGTCTCTCCAGAAGGGCACTGTAGTGTGAGCATCTTTTGCGATAGTTTTGTATTCTATTAGTTATTTTCTGTAATATTGTTGATAATTATTATTTTGCTTTAATTTAGTCACGCGTTTTCAATGTACTTTTTTCTTGTTAGTTAGAGTCTAATTTTTTGCGTAAACAGGGTAGAAGTCAGACGCCATTTGTGACTCAGCGGAGGGTTGAAGTTTCTGCAAACCCCGGCTTTGCGCGGCCAGCCAATCAGAATCGGCCAGGACCCTGGCACGCGGCAAAATATGACTCTACCCGGCGCCGCGGCACAGTGCAATTCAGCTTGGCGAGCGGCCGGCCAGACTACCACCACCCGGCTTGAGGGGGGTTGTGAGGGGTCTGACAATGACCATAAATGAAAGTGTGTTTGGCGATCGGATCTCACCCTTCCCCTTCTCTCCTGCTTTTGGCCCTTGGTTTTGCTCAACTTCCCGGCCGTTTTGCCCTATTTTGGTTTCGCGCTTTGAGGCGCCCGATTTCATCACCCCCGGTCCGTGTTTCACTCCCTGCCCGACCGCTTCAGTCTCGTAGCGTAACGATACGGCATCAGTGTCTGAAGTTGTCGCTATTAAGCGCGGTCTAGATAGAGACTGACGGATTTGACCAAGTACGTGGCCTCGATCCCGATGGCCTCAGTGTCGCACTGAAGGGCAGCGCTGATAGAACTTAGTTAGTGCTCCGCTGAACAGTCGGTTCGTCAGGGCTCTCGTTTGAGTGTAGGTTCTGGGTTAGGCCAGTGGTCTTTCTCCGTGGTCCCGTGTCGGTTTCTTCTTCTTCTTCTTCAAGCTGAGATCCGCTTGCCAGTTGCGTAATTAATTTACTATTATTAATTGTTGTATCGTTATTATTGGTTTGTTATCATCAGTTCGAATTATCTGCGCCGCGAATTACGTTAAAGAATCTTGTAACTTTATTGAATCTAATTAAATCGTCGAGTCAATCAAACTTGGTCATTCTTGCTAGGATTATCACTCTCTAAATCTATTCGAATCGGTTTCACCTGTGTTCTTCCTTTGCTTGAACCGTACTGCGACTATTGGAGAAAGATTGGTAGAACTCGCCGACCGGCGATAGGCAATAGGGCCAATAGTTTAAAAAAATCTCTGAACGCTCCAAAAATAGGTTTGTCTAGGGCCTAATTTATTGCTTATCGTGCATGCTAATCACAGGCGGGAGAGGGAGAGGCAGGAGATGGAGATTAGGAGAGGGAGAGGCAGGAGAGTGAGATGTGGGAGAGGAAGAGGCAGGAGAGGAAGAGGCAGGAGAGGGAGATTGGGAGAGGGAGAGGCGGGAGAGGGAGATGTGGCAGAGGGAGAGGCAGGAGAGGGAGAGGCAGGAGAGGGAGAGGCGGGAGAGGGAGAGGCAGGAAAGGGAGATTAGGAGAGGGAGAGGCGGGAGAGGGAGAGGCGGGAGAGGGAGAGGCGGGAGAGGGAGAGGCGGGAGAGGGAGAGGCGGGAGAGGGAGAGGCGGGAGAGGGAGATGTGGGAGAGGGAGAGGCAGGAGAGGGAGAGGCAGGAGAGGGAGAGGTGGGAGAGGGAGAGGCGGGAGAGGGAGAGGCAGGAAAGGGAGATTGGGAGAGGGAGAGGTGGAAGAGGGAGAGGCAGGAGAGGGAGAGGTGGGAGAGGGAGAGGCAGGAGAGGAAGAGGCGGGAGAGGGAGAGGCAGGGCAGGGAGATTAGGATAGGGAGAGGCGGGAGAGGGAGATGCGGGAGAGGGAGATGTGGGAGAGGGAGAGGCAGGAGAGGGAGAGGCGGGAGAGGGAGAGGCAGGAGAGGGAGAGGCGGGAGAGGGAGAGGTGGGAGAGGGAGATTGGGAGAGGGAGAGGTGGAAGAGGGAGAGGCAGGAGAGGGAGAGGTGGGAGAGGGAGAGGCAGGAGAAGGAGAGGCGGGAGAGGGAGATTGGGAGAGGAAGAGGCGGGAGAGGGAGAGGCGGGAGAGGGAGAGGCAGGGCAGGGAGATTAGGAGAGGGAGAGGCGGGAGAGGGAGATGCGGGAGAGGGAGATGTGGGAGAGGGAGAAGCAGGAGAGGGAGAGGTGGGAGAGGGAGAGGCAGGAGAGGGAGAGGCGGGAGAGGGAGAGGTGGGAGAGGGAGATTGGGAGAGGGAGAGGCAGGAGAGGGAGAGGTAGAGGGAGGGAGATTGGGAGAGGGAGAGGCAGGAGAGGGAGAGGCAGGAGAGGGAGATTGGGAGAGGAAGAGGCGGGAGAGGGAGAGGCGGGAGAGGGAGAGGCAGGAGAGGGAGAGGCGGGAGAGGGAGAGGTGGGAGAGGGAGATTGGGAGAGGGAGAGGCGGGAGAGGGAGATTGGAGAGGGAGAGGTGGGTGATCAGATAGGGTGGGATCAGATAGGGTGGGATCAGATAAGGTGTGGGATCAGATAGGTTGTGGGATCAGTTGGCGCCAATTGCAGATGAGTCAGTGGCGCCAATACAACTTGGAACTGCGAGGGCTGCCTTTGGCTGTGTGAGGGCTGCCTTTGGCTGTGTGAGGGCTGCCTTTGGCTGTGTGAGGGCTGTATTTGGCTGTGTGAGGGCTGTATTTGGCTGTGTGAGGGCTGCCTTTGGCTGTGTGAGGGCTGTATTTGGCTGCGCGAGGGCTGTATTTGGCTGTGTGATGGCTGCATTTGGCTGTGTGAGGGCTGTATTTGGCTGTGTGAGGGCTGTATTTGGCTGTGTGAGGGCTGCCTTTGGCTGTGTGAGGGCTGTATTTGGCTGCGCGAGGGCTGCCTTTGGCTTTGTGGGGGCTGCCTTTGGCTGTGTGAGGGCTGTATTTGGCTGTGTGAGGGCGGTCCTGCAGTCAGTCCCTGCCTGACCGTCAGAGGGCGGTGCAGCTCCAGGCAACGCCGGACGCAGGTGGAGTCACTCGAACCCAAGCTGAGGCGGCTGCTGCACTGCAGATGCTGCAGAGCCGAGTGGCCTCCCACAGCCGGAAGTTCAGGAGGTGCTGCTGCTGGCGCTGCTGGCAGCCACCGGCGATTCTGCGACTGCCTGCTGGCTGAGGAGGTGCCGGATAACCTTTGATGTTATTTTGGCCTTGCAGATTTTTATGTACTTTTATTTGTTCTGCAGGGATTTCGTTAATGATAAATTTTAGGGTCTTGCACGTGATTTCCTGTAGGATTCTCATTTTTCAGGAATTTTGTTTGTTAACTCAAAAGTCATTCTTCATCAGGCGACACTTTCAAGGCAGCTGTTAACAAGAGATTCTTAAGAACTGAGAACTCAGCACTCGGCGGCTACTATATTTATTCTCATGAGCTACTATATTTATTCTCATGAGCTACTATATTTATTCTCATGAGCTACTATATTTATTCTCATGAGCTACTATATTTATTCTCATGAGCTACTATATTTATTCTCATGAGCTACTATATTTATTCTCATGAGCTACTATATTTATTCTCATGAGCTACTATATTTATTCTCATGAGCTACTATATTTATTCTCATGAGCTACTATATTTATTCTCATGAGCTACTATATTTATTCTCAATGTAATATATGGCGGGGTTGACACAAGCTTTAGCGGGGGGGTTGTAAGTGTGCATGACTTGCAATGTACGTTATAACAAATCAATATGAAGGCGGTGAGAAAAGGTGGCGTGAGGCGCGGACGGGGGCGGGTGCAATAGGCGAAGCATGAGTATAAGTAAAAGTACAGACGTACTCATAACTGAAACAAAGAACATTTACTCTTCAAACCAGCAGCATTGTGGGGCAGAGAACACAAATGGTGAGTTGGAGAATTCATTTTTAAATTTACTTGCAGACTGGAAAAAGCAAGCAAGCATGGTTAAATAAGTGTACTACAAGTGTATTTTACCATTGAAACCTTAAATACTGAATTACAGACTGGGGAATTATATCATTTATCGATTTTGGCCAATACGAAAAACAGCAATAAATAAAATAATGGAATTGTTGTTGACTCACATGAGGGAGTTGTCAGGCTGTCAGTCACTGAATGCTCATGAGGCAGCTGTCAGGCTGTCAGTCACTGAATGTTCATGAGAGAGCTGTCAGGCTGTCAGTCACTGAATGTTCATGAGGGAGCTGTCAGGCTGTCAGTCACTGAATGTTCATGAGGGAGCTGTCAGGCTGTCAGTCACTGAATGTTCATGAGGCAGCTGTCAGGCTGTCAGTCACTGAATGTTCATGAGGCAGCTGTCAGGCTGTCAGTTACTGAATGTTCATGAGAGAGCTGTCAGGCTGTCAGTCACTGAATGCTCATGAGGCAGCTGTCAGGCTGTCAGTCACTGAATGTTCATGAGGCAGCTGTCAGGCTGTCAGTTACTGAATGTTCATGAGAGAGCTGTCAGGCTGTCAGTCACTGAATGTTCATGAGGGAGCTGTCAGGCTGGCAGTCACTGAATGTTCATGAGGCAGCTGTCAGGCTGGCAGTCACTGAATGTTCATGAGGCAGCTGTCAGGCTGTCAGGCTGTCAGTCACTGAATGTTCATGAGGTAGCTGTCAGGCTGTCAGTCACTGAATGTTCATGAGGCAGCTGTCAGGCTTCCAGTTACTGAATGTTCATGAGGCAGCTGTCAGGCTGTCAGTCACTGAATGTTCATGAGGGAGCTGTCAGGCTGTCAGTCACTGAATGCTCATGAGGCAGCTGTCAGGCTGTCAGTCAATGAATGTTCTTGAGGCAGCTGTCAGGCTGTCAGTCACTGAATGTTCATGAGGCAGCTGTCAGGCTGTCAGGCTGTCAGTCACTGAATGTTCATGAGGCAGCTGTCAGGCTGTCAGGCTGTCAGTCACTGAATGTTCATGAGGCAGCTGTCAGGCTGTCAGGCTGTCAGTCACTGAATGTTCATGAGGCAGCTGTCAGGCTGTCAGGCTGTCAGTCACTGAATGTTCATGAGGCAGCTGTCAGGCTGTCAGGCTGTCAGTCACTGAATGTTCATGAGGCAGCTGTCAGGCTGTCAGGCTGTCAGTCACTGAATGTTCATGAGGCAGCTGTCAGGCTGTCAGTCACTGAATGTTCATAACTACATGAAATCAATTTGCAGACTAGTCGAGCTCATTCTGAGAGCAGGTGCTTGGATTATTCGGGAGCATGTATACACAACATTTAAGCTATAAAAGTACATCCAAAGTATTTTTTCAGTATTACATGTATATGCAGTAAAATTCCTCGAACATAGATTACTGTTTCATGCAGATAACTGCTACCTGTGCATTTGGCTTGAATATGTCATTAAACAGCATTTGGCAATTGAGTATTGAAGTCCGCAAAATCGCAGAGAAAAGCCCGCATTAAAGCAGAGACGCAGTTTGAACGGAAAAAGCAATTCAGCATCCAGTGCGAATTGAATTGCAGCAAAAATGTACAAAACTGCAGTTCCTAGAGAGCAGGCAGAAATTTGCCAAGTTTCTGGCCACCCATGCGCAGTCAAAATGTAGAGGCGATTCCAGGTGTTTTCAAGCAAAACACGCAGATCCCTCATCAAGTCAGCATGCATCAGAATAAACAGTTTGTGAAAGTCAATAGCATAGCATTGGGGTGGGTGACAGAGATAGGTCATGCACGAGGGAATAGAGAATGAGCAACGATGTACCCAGAGTACGCAAACCCTCACCAGACAAATAAAGAGCCCACAGTCAATAAATGAGCATAGTCAGTCAGAGTCCGACAGTTTGCTTGAAAAAACACTAAGTACATGAAAATTCTCAGCATCGAACACCGCTCTAGGCAGTCAGTCTGACTCAGCCTTCCTTTTCCGATCTCGACTTTGCGACGTGAGCTTGGCGTGAGTCCAGCTGTCTCTCTGCTCCGCTGCAGTTTCCATGGCAACCAGGCGACCCGAGTCGGCCCCGTCTCGCCGCAGCCTCGCCCTCGCCCACAGCCTCCGCTCCTCATCTTCCCTGCTGCGGTGAGCGCCGCTGTCGCTGCCGCTGCGGTTCGAAACTCGCCACCGCTTCTGCCTGACCCAGCCGATCTTCTCCTCGTCCTGCGTTTCCATGGCGACGCGTCTCTCTTTCTCGATCATCTCCATCTGCTGCAGGCTGAGCTCCACGTGCTCGCGGCAGTCGCTGTAGTGAGCCAGAGTGAGCAGCTCCTCCAAGTCCGGGTCTCCAAGCAGCTGTTCAATCCAATGATCGAATGCGATTGCAGGTGTGCGATTGCGGAGCAGCTCAGCTTGGAGACTCCAGCTCAGGCAGCGGAAGTTCACGTACAGGTGGGAGGAGAGAGGCTGCGACAGTCTGGCTGTGAACAGAGTCTGCGTGAACTCGGGAAGGAATGGGAAGCGAGGCGGAGAGTCGCAGGGGAGGCAGAACCTCCACGCCCAGTCTGAGTCTGCTGGCGATTTAGTTTGGATATATTCATATCGAATATCCTGTGGCTTTAACCCTGACTCAACCTGATGTCTGTACAGCTCCATCGCGAGTCTCTCAGCCTCCTCAGATTCTCCGAACTTCAAATGTGCCATGGCGGTCATGCACAGGGCGGCGCACTTGCACCACTGCAGCTCATGCAGGAGACTGAGCTGCCTCATCAGGGTGTCTCTGTCGCTCGATTCCGACTGCAGCTCGCTCAAACACTGGTGCACCACACTGTACACGTCTGCGAACTTGTAGTACATTTCTGGATTCCAAGTTCCTTCCCTGATCTCCGTGACAGCAGGCGGCGCTGTCAGAGGCAGCAGAGTGAACAGGTGAAAGTAGAACTTCTCTGACTGCAGAGGTCTCACGAGTCTCCTCAGCTGCTCGACCACTCCGCCGATGTCGCTTCTCAGCTCACAAAGTCGGTCTCGAACCCTCGCCTTCGTGTTGTCGAAGTCGCCGCCGATTCCAGCGTTCTTGAAGTAGAGCGGAGCATCGGGCATAAAGAAGTGCGACATGCACTCATCGGGCGAGCTACTCAAGTCGATGAAGCTCAGCATCATGTCGAGAGACTCGTTGAGCAGAGCGATCAGATTTTGCTGCTGCCAAGCCTCAGTTTCAGGATCTGTGCCATGCCTCTCCAGCATGAAGAATAGCAGAGTCTTTGCATGGTAGGTCTTGAGTCCAGGTGTGTCCAGAGTGAGCGGCAAGTGTCTCTTGAAGATGAACTTGATGAGTGTGAACAGCTGGCCCTGGACTGTGCTCAACTGTCTCATGATGTCTTTCTCTTGGAAGCTGAAGCTCACTCTGAGCTCGTTGGTCGAGCTCGGTCTGGTCGCCCGAACGAGGTGGACTTTATCTAAATTGTTTTGAAGCAGTTTTTTTATTCTGTCCTCGCCGAAACTGCTGCAGCACGGGATCGCATGGCACGTGTCCTGTGCAGGCCGCACACCGCACGCCGTGGCTGTCACAGCAGGTTGGCTGCCTGTGAAGCGCAGTGAGCAGAGAGTGGCATTGTGGCGAATGAACAGGATGGGTTGGTTTTCAGCTGCTTGAATGAGTTGGTTGAGTTCGTGTGTGAGTGCTACTACTGCAATCAGTGAATGAAGCAAAGTATTCGTTGAAATGCATGCAGGCGCACCGCTATGGAGTTGATGATGGGCGGAGAAAGAGAAAAAATATTTTAAGGGGAAAGAGAAGGCAAGGCATTGCTTAATAATTGTTTCATAACCTCTGAGGTGGTGAGGCAGTTGAATTGCAGGGACTTGAGTTGACTGATTGGTTGCCAGAATTTTTATTCAAAGCAAAATGAGTGCTGAAAGGTATTTCAGTCAGGTCTCAAACTCAGGTTGAACTTGTGAGCTCTGAAGTTCAGTTAATTACTAAAAAATTGAGCAAAGTTTACGGGGGCTTGGATTGGGGATTGCGGCATTCTGATGATGAGCGGAGCGTCACTGACCTGCTCCGACTGCCACCTGTGCGTGGCCCTCCTTGACCTGGAGCGGAGTGTCGTTGCTGCAGAAACCTGTTCTGTCACAGCCACCTTCCAGATGGAACTTTTGCCCATCAACCAGCACAGTCCAGTCAATGTCGGAGTCTGCAGCTGTCCTGCCGTTGACTTGCACCAGACTGTTGGCCCAGCCCTCTGCGTAGCTGCCGGTCATTTGCCTGCGATCCTGTGTGAGGACTCCAGCGACTTCTTGTAGCCAGTCAGCCAGGTTTTTCAGATACTTTGCTCTCTGCTCGGTGAATCCCGCATCGCTGAGCAGTCGATGCAGCTCCTCGCTGAGGTGCTGCTCTGAGTGGTGTGAGAGTCTGGGTGGAGAGGTGAGAGTGGAGTCAGTGGAGGCGGATTTAAAAATTCCAGTGGCCCAAGGGAGAAAGACAGTCAGACTCACGGATGGAGGCGGTGAGCGGCTGGCTGGCAGTGCTGTGTTTTTCTGGAATGTGTGAAGGAAAGCGAGGTAAGGTAGCGAAGTAATTGCAAGTAATGGGACAAATGGCAACTGACTCGGTGGGATTTAGCAGCCGCAGCACCTGCCGCTGCTCAAATCGCTGTGCGAGCTGCGCACACGTGAGGCCTTGACTGTCTCGATGGCTGGCATCGGCTCCATTGTCGATGAGAGTCTTGGCTGCTCGCACGTGACCGGCTTGGCAGGCTCGTGACAGTGCAGTGCGACCGTGAGTGTCTTGAGCGTGCAGTGAGGCGCCGAGATCGATGAGTTTGTGAATGAGTTCGTGCTGACCAGCATCAGCTGCGAGCATGAGAGCGGTGGCTCCGGTGTTGTCGTCTGGGAGATCGACGTGCTGTGTGCTGAATCGCTCATGATTGAGCAGTGTGGCGGCAAGAGTGACGTTTCTTTGAGAGATGGAGAGACGGAGCAGCTGTGTGATTTGAGCTGGCTGCATTCGAGAGAGGGTGTCGTTGAGAACAGAGTTCCTGCTTTCGATGGCCATCGCTGCAGTGAAGCTGAGGATGGTGTTCGATTGGAAGAGCCATTGGGGCTCGAGGCCGAGGGAGGCAACGACATTTTCGTGAAGACGAGAGCAAGCGGTAAGTGCGCATTGGAAACGGAGCTTCGCTTTTAGATCGTCACTTGAGAGACACGCGACGAGAAACTCGACGATTTCAAAGTGACCATTGAATGCAGCTCCTTCAGCAGCTTTGATGCAGCAGGTGTCCCTGTTTGATTGGTCATTGATTTGTGGGACGAGAAACTTGACGATTTCAAAGTGACCATTGAATGCAGCTCCTTCAGCAGCTTTGATGCAGCAGGTGTCCCTGTTTGATTGGTCATTGATTTGTGGGACGAGAAACTTGACGATTTCAAAGTGACCACGAATTGCAGCATCTTCGGCAGCTTTGATGCAGCAGGTGTCCCTGTTTGATTGGTCATTGATTTGTGAGAGGAGAAACTTGACGATTTCAAAGTGACCATTGTTTGCAGCATTTTCGGCAGCTTTGATGCAGCAGGTGTCCCTGTTTGATTGGTCATTGATTTGTGGGAGGAGAAACTTGACGACTTCAAAGTGACCATTGAATGCAGCTCCTTCGGCAGCTTTGATGCAGCAGGTGTCCCTGTTTGATTGGTCATTGATTTGTGAGAGGAAATTCTTGACGTCTTGAAAGCGGCCATTGCGTGCAGCAGCAGTAATGTTTTCAATGGTCTCTTGCTGATGTCGGTTTTGATTTTCGCCCATTTTTCTGAAGAGCGGTATGGATGAAAAAAAATTAAAAGTGAGAAAAAAAGGAGAAAGGCACTAAGGCGAAAAGGAGAAAGAGCGGAGGGAAAAAGAGGACAGCGAGACGGAAGGGAGAATGAGTGGAGGGAGGGAGAAAGAAAAAGGGAGAAAGAAGGAGGGAGAAAAAGGGCGGTCCCGGTCCAGAGTGACAGATCACAGTGCATATTTGCAGAGTGGGCCAAGGAGAATGAGACTCACATTGAGCGGTTTTGAGCGGTTGTGTGGGTGTGCTGTTGTTTTCTGGAATGCGTGAATGAAAGCGAGGTGAGGAAGTGAAGTTGGTACATGCAAGTTGGTACACATCATTAGCCATTTCCAAAGTTCGCTTGTGAAATGCAGGCATTTTGACAGAAAGTGGAAAACTGGAGGAAGCACATGGAAATGAAGCGAAGCAGTCAGTCAAGTGCGAATGCCGGAAAAAATTGTTGCAGTCTTCATTGCTAGCCAGCATTTTCCCTCTTTTAAGATTTAGGGAGTTTGGAGCAAAACCCTACGCTCAACTTCCAGAAACTTGGGTTCGATCCGCAACTTTCACAAATAAGTGCGATGTGCAGTGATGGATAGTGTATACAATTCTAAAGCTTGGAAAATACTGTAATTTGGAGAGAAGTTGGACAGAACAGGCCCTGCAGTTCCTTATTGATCAGAGACAGCTAGCTTAGAATTGATTTTCAAGTGTTTAACAACCTGATTTTTATCTTAAAACCTAACAGCCGATAGTTGTCCATCAGAACATATTCTAAACTATATTAACAAAAATTTCATCTCACCTCACGCTTGGTGTCTCCGCCCTTGCCAGCACTGCGACCACTTCCGAGTGTCCTTTGCTCTCTGCCGCATTCAGCGGAGTGGCATCCGAAAAGTTCCTCTTATCGCGGGATGCACCGTATCTGAGGAAAAGCTCAACGACTTCCGTGTTGCCAGCAGCAGCAGCCAAGTGCAGAGGCGTATTTCCCTCCAGATCCGCAGCGTTGAGATCCGCACCCAGCTGGAGCAGCAGCTCTGCGCACTTGAGGTGACATTTTCTAGACGGTCGCAAGCCTCCACTGGAAGCCACCTGGAGAGGAGTTCTTCCCTCCCAGTCTCTCCAGTTGCAGTTCTCTTTGCTGACGGCTTTTGTAAATTCCTTCTGCCTAGCTTGGCTGATGAGGCAGTTCAGCTTCTTGGCTTCCTAAAAAATTTTATGGCAAATTTTTAGATGACCATCTGTGGTTTTTATTCGCTTTCTCGGCAACAGAAATGTTTTCTTACCGTAATGGAGTGCTCGTTCAATTCAAATTTCTCTCTGAAATGTTTTGTTTAAACCATAATTCTGTTTTGAAGGGTGCTAAATGGCAAGAATACGAAGTATATTTGATTGTATCAAACTATTAAATATTTTAAATGGGTATCTAATTAAAGTGGCCAAAATACCTGATCTAGTTACCAGTTATTTCACCCAGTCGTCATTTTATTGTATTGACGCTAAATAGATGTTGTTAAGCATTTTTAAAAGTATTTTGAATAGGGCTTTCGTACCCTAGCGCAATGTTGTCTATGGGCAAACTAAGACACAAAACTCAGTTGTCTATGGGTGAAATAACTCTTAAAACAGCCAATTGAAGCATGATAAAAAAGTGTGGAATAATGAATAATGACTGCGACAAAAAGTGTGGAATGATGGCCTCACAAGTGTGGAATAATGACTGCGCGCTGAGTGAAAGTATAAATACAATGCACTTGTATAGTATGCAATTTAATTGATTGGCCATTATTCAACTCAGTTGCATTCTATACAATCAAACATTGTGATGAGTGCTGATTTAGCTTGCCTCTTGCAAGAAATCAGGAAAGCGGGTAGTGCGAGAAAAAGCTATTTGTCTTGTCAAGCAACTATGGCTGGTGCATCTCGTCAAACAGCAGCGCTTATTAATTGGAAAAAACTTCCTGTCGACCACTGAGCGAACCGTGCGGCGCTACCTAAGAAGAAAACGCGACCATGCAGTCTTCAACGCCTCGACGGCTATAAGCGATGCCTCAAAGCGGCCAATTAATTCAGTCGAGCAGCGACAGTCCCAAAGAATCCCAGCTTGGATACCGTGGCGAAAGAAGCTCATCAGACGAAGTTCGTCAGTCGCAAGCCAAGACGTGCATCTTTTAAATGGTAATTTCGGCAACTATACTTGAGCACCTGTATTTCTCGTTTATATTAAACATTCAAAATAGACCAACTCCTTTTGCAGTGCCAAATCATCAAACTAAAGTGTCGAGCATCTTTGGGAACTGCGGCTTTGAGAACTGCATGTTTCACTTTGGCCTTGGGTGACAAATTGATTTTTACATTGTCAAATTTCGACTACAAGCTGATAAACTGCACTAGCTGTGACATTTATTATGAACTCTTTTCGTGTAGCTGGTTTTTTATTAGAGGCAGGGGGGTTGTGTGCACCCTGGCGCACTTTAAGCGACATAGGCACACAACCGGCGAGAGGCATTACTGCCCATTCCGCCGACTCCCCTGAGTAGGCACACAAGCGCGCGGATACGTAAGCAGGCACACCCTCACACAGGAGTGTACAGGGGCCCTAACTTTATTTTATCGTTAGGCATGTACACTTCACTGCGCCTTGGGGGTTGGCTCTCAAGGCCGTTAATTGCACGAGCAGAGCCAAGCCGAGATTCCAATTCAGCCCTAAATTAATGTGACTGCACTTGGAATCGAGCCTGGGTCGCTGGCTGGACCGCTGGGCTGCGGCCCCCCTTCGTGTAGCTGGTACTTTAGTTTTAATGATTTTTTTCCTTCTTGTTCATTTACTCCTTGCTGTTCTGTATTCATTAACAAAAATATTGTGCGATGGATTTTTTCACTCCAAATGTCCATGGTACACATAAAACTGTGGAATAATGGCCAAAATATTTTGTTATTGCGTCTGGGAAAAAGTATAATTACGAGTACAATGCCAGGCACCATCTCAGCAACCAGCGCTGACGGCAATTCTGCCCATTCCGCTGACTCCTGAGAGCATGCCAATACTGTACGCAGGCACGCACTCATACACACGCTCACACAGGTGTACAGCGGCCTTGACTTCCCAATCGTAAGACATGTAAACTCTCTGTGCCCTGGGGGTCGGCCCTTATGGCTGTGAATCGCACGGCAACTCCCAGACCAACTATTCGTGCACGAGGCCCACATGAATGTGGCCTCGCGAATCAAACCAGGGCCGTGGCATGAGAGTCAGACGCGGTTATTGCTGAGCTGCTGTGCCCCTTGTACTCGTAGGTTTACATGTATTTTGGCTCGCAGACCTTATGCCTGATTGCGGTAGAGAAGCACTCTTAACAGATAATAGTAAGACAAAACTCAATATTATTTGCGACGCGTTTCGGCTAAAACTAGCCATCTTCAGGCACTATCGAACAGAATTTATTTCAACTTATTAAATACTGTGTAGACGACAAAATCAGGTATTGAAAAGATATAAAAGGACTAAAGGATCAATGTACAGTATAGCAATGTTCATAATATTTGTTTGTGGAATGACAGGACAGAGAAAAGAGAGAGAGAGAGAGAGAGAGAGAGAGAGAGAGAGAGAGAGAGAGAGAGAATGAGGCGTATGCGCCCCAAATGTACTCTAGCTTAGAACACCAACAGCCGTTCACTCGCACCTCCTCCAGATAGTTGGACATTGAGAATGGGTTTGTGTAACTTAATGTGCAGAGCTTCAAGAATGTTAAGTTTATGCTCATTTTTGCTGTTGTCTATGACCTTGAAATGAGAGGTTATGTCTGGCTCATCACAACAACCATGGCATTGCAGCAAATGTTCCTGAATCGGAGAGTTTCGTGTTTCCACAAACAAATATTATGAAAATTGCTATACTGTACATTGATCCTTTAGTCCTTTTATATCTTTTCAATACCTGATTTTGTCGTCTACACAGTATTTAATAAGTTGAAATAAATTCTGTTCGATAGTGCCTGAAGATGGCTAGTTTTAGCCGAAACGCGTCGCAAATAATATTGAGTTTTGTCTTACTATTATGCCTGATTATTTCAGGTATTTCTACTCACTGCAGAAGATGCAAGCAGATGTCTTCGTAGCCCTGCTTCCACGCAGACCAGTAGATGCTGGCGTATTTCTCAGCACCGCTGTCACGCAGAATCTCCGGCTCATGCTTCAGAACAGTCTTCACCAGCTCCAGGTTTCCAGCAGAAACAGCCATGGTCAGGGCAGACTGACCGGCCTTGTCAGTGAGCTGAGAGTTGGCCCCGTTGTCCAACAACATCTCTGCTACCGGAGCATTCTCCTCTTCTACTGCCAGCAGCAACGGCGTCTTGCAGCTTCCATCTGCGCTGTTGATGTCTGCCCTGTGGTTCGCCAGCAAAGTGTTTAGCAGAGGAATGTTGTGTGAGAGTATGGCGCAGTGCCAGACAGAGTGCTTCCGGCTGTCCGCAGCTTGCGGATCAGCTCCTCTGCTGATGAGGATTTCGAAACACTCGGCATGAGCCTCGGAGCCTTGAGAGAAGTCCGCGACTGAGGCTGCTGCGGCACAGAGAAGGGCCGTGCGATGAGGAAACGATTTGTGTGGGTCTTGCAGTACTGACGGATCGGCTTCAAGGATTTGAGCGAGCAGTGATGCATCTCCGGTGGCTGCGAGATGATGCAGAGCTCCGGGAGTCTGTAAAGTTTATTGTGAAGCATATTTATATCAAATTTTTGTACTTTAACTGGCTATGGTAAAATTATTATGGCTAGCAGTTTTCAGCACGAGCCTCATTTAAAATTCGAGCTATATGCAAGAGTTCTGGCCTCGTGTGGAAATTAACCTTAATATTAATGTGGAGCTCCGGGAGTCTGCAAAGATTATTGTGTACCATATTTTTATCAAATTAATGTTATTATCTTAACTGGCTGTATGGCAAAATTTTTATTAATATTAGTTTTCATGAGGGAGTTTCAGGACAGGACAGAATCTGTAATGTTCCTATTAAAATAAAGAATGATGGGCCGACTTACTTTGAATATCTTCTAACTTCATAGCTCGTAATTTTGTATGCTTACTTACTTAATCTACGCGCGTATCAATGAATCACTTTGAGAACAACATTACAAAAAATAGGAACAAAAATATTTCCTGTCGTCTATCCAGGCTTCTATTGTAAACAGCATGAGCCTTATTTAAAATTTAGGTATCTTTGTAAGAAGGCATGCACCCAGTCATGCAAGAGTTCGGGAAATTATCGCACCGAATACATTTATCAGGCGCTCGAAGCTTACTACTCGTAGATGTTGCGCTGTGCACTTTCACAGTGCCAGTGCACCTAGCCTCCCAGCGGGCTGAGTCACCCCTCAACTATTTTTTGTTATCCCCCCCCTTGCGTATGCCGCAGTTAGAGGCTGAAGTCGGTTTGGTCTTTTGGTATTTGTTCGCTCGCCTCGCGTGCGATTGGTCGCGGCCAGCCCAGTCGTGTAGTGATTGGCTGAGCCGGCGGCGGGCTTGGTGCTGCCGTCCCCGGGGGGGGGTGACTGCGGGGTTGGTGGGGTAGTGGGTAGTGGGGTGGAGAGCGCGTGGCCCTCCCCCCTCCGTGGGCGTGTGCTATTTAGCATCGCTCGCGGCGGGTTGGAGCGGTGCGTGGCCCGGCTACCCCCTCTCTTAGAACCCTGCATTCCGTCAGCGCTATACCTAGTACAGCCGAAGTTACGGTCGTACTACCTGAAAAGGAAATATACCAAAAAGGCCACCTACTGCACCATCCCTAAGCGACAGCCGCCAGCTGAGTAAGTGCGCACTCTGCCTTCTTTCTTTCGGTTGCATAGAGGGGAAAGAGAGTCCGTGTGTCCTGACGCCGACTCAGCTCGATTAGAGGGAGACGTCAGAAGGGTACCTACCGTACGTTCGAGTAGATGTAGTTTCAAAGCATACAGTAATTGTAATGATTATGACAGTAAATTAGGAATTTAAATAAATTTGCTTGAGTTACTCGTAAAAAATTGATTCTGCTACTGTTTTCTTGCAAGCGTTCAGAAAGATATTTTATTGTGTATTTCTTGTACAAGTAGATTATTGGTAGATTACACCGTACCGTAACATTTAAGGGTACCTAGCTGGAGGACTTTCTCAAATCGACCTCCCACTTCTGGAAAGTTGAAAATTGCGTCCTGAAAGCCCCTCATGACAATTACATGCAACAGCATTGTGCTGTTCTGTGACCACTTACATGTGCTGGCGATGCTGCCTCAGCACTCTGCTTTTGGGCTTCCTGAGCTCTGAAATGTGACGCAAATTCCATATAAGTTCATTTTGTCACCACTAACATAAACTGACATTGCGCACTTTTAAAACTGTCTTACACTTTTGCTGCTGCCTGCAGCATGTGAGCGGTGTTTCGGCAGGGCACCGTGAAGCACTCCAGCTGAAACGAGTGCTCCTGAGCCAGCTGCTCACACTTGGAAACCGCAGCACACAGAAACTGGTCATCGCTGAACTCGCTTAGTACCTGTTCCGCTGGCAGAGCTCCTGTGTCCTGATAGCATTCTCCTTGTTGAACATCGAATAGAATAACTCGGATTTTCAGGCCAGAATCCGATTCCACTCGAATTCGAGTCACGTCATGGTTGGGCAACCGCTTACGTTGACATTCAACTTCTTTTCTGGTCCTCAGGTACCATTTGCAGGTCCTGATCTCGTTGAACAGAATGCACAGATAAACTGGCGTAGAACGCTTTGAGCTCTCAGCGATGCAATGCTCCAACTCTTCATTGACTGCTCCATCTTCTCCGTTTAAGCAGGAACTCACAGCGACTCTCATCGAGCATTGGGGCTGATCTCCGATCGTCACCAGCGCATCGCCAGCATTCAGGTTCAAAAGTGACTCGAGACGGGTTTCTCCCAGGACCCTCAGTAGATGGCAGAACACAAAAGCGGATGACAGGAAATGCCTGATTGAAACGTCATCAAGCAGCTGCGGTTGGACTGATGATTTGAGTATTCGGTCAGCAGTGCTTGGATCGACTTGAATCCTGAGCTGCTGGACTCCAGTCACTTTAATCAGTTGCGATACAAGTCTGCACAGATCACTGAGCACTGGGGGAAAAGTTGCACTGAATCGCTCGCTTAAATTCGGTAAGCCCGTGAAGGTGACTTTTACCGAGTGCAATGAAGACACCACGGCATATGGAGTTTGATTCGATCCGGTCGTGTCTTCAGAATCCTCAGCTTCCAGACTGGCAATCAAGATCTCACAGTTGGCGTCTTGGCTGTCGGAAGTCGTTGGCGGTGTGAGTCTCAGAATTGGGCACGCCTCGACAGGTCTGGCTATTTTGTTACGCTTTGACTGAGAAGATCCGAGAATATCGCACAGGGCGAGCACGCTTTGCCGAATATCTAAAGATTGCAGTAGGCTCATATTTTATTTCGTTTTTGTTTTAGTAGAAGGCATGAGGGGGCTTCTGGGACAAAATTTTTCACGTCCTCCATAATCCCATTAAATCCATCCATATTATCCCTGACAGAATCAGAAAAAAAGGGGGGTCGCACTCGCTCACAAAACGTCCTCCATAATCCCATTAAATC
This sequence comes from Macrostomum lignano, assembly GCA_002269645.1. NCBI lineage: Eukaryota > Metazoa > Platyhelminthes > Macrostomidae > Macrostomum > Macrostomum lignano. The sequence continues at coordinate 227,153 of NIVC01001525.1, read as the reverse complement.
CATCCATATTATCCCTGACAGAATCAGAGCATAACAGGTGTCCTACTGTTATGCTCTGAGGGTTTATGCTCTGAGCATAACAGCTCCAAATCCACCCATAGCATCTTCGAAACAATCAGAAAAAAATCTGCATTCTTCTCCCCACATTCAATCCACAACGTGCTACCAGATCCCTAAGACTTTAAATCATCAGCGCAAGGTCCTTACCCATTGAAAAAATGTAAATAATTTTATCATTCATTAGTAAGAATTATATATTTATTAACGGTTGCACAGCTGATAGGATATGTATCAACTATTACAAGATTATCAAAAATGGTAGAAAAAACAGACACTATGTAGGATCTGAGTTAGAATTCTTCAACAACATACAGAGCCAGCCTAGCGTTCCTTTGAGCCAGCAGCTAGATTCTCTAACGCCGTTAGAATTTTCTATGTGAAAATTTGGTGTGCCAAGCTTATCATGCGGGAAGCTTTTCACATAGAAAATTCTAACGGCGTTAGAAAATTTCTACCCCCCTCTATTTAACCATACAGAGCCAGCCTAGCGTTCCTTTGAGCCAGCAGCTAGATTCTCTAACGCGTTAGAATTTTCTATGTGAAAATTTGGTGTGCCAAGCTTATCATGCGGGAAGCTTTTCACATAGAAAATTCTAACGGCGTTAGAAAATTTCTACCCCCCCTCTATTTAACCATACAGAGCCAGCCTAGCGTTCCTTTGAGCCAGCAGCTAGATTCTCTAACGCGTTAGAATTTTCTATGTGAAAATTTGGTGTGCCCAAGCTTATCTTGCGGGAAACTTTTCACATAGAAATTTCTAACAGCTTTAGAATTTAAAACCCACCGACTGAGTTGCACACAGTACTGAGAAAATTGCTACCCTCCTCTACTTAACCAATCGGCTGTCTCCAGTTGTTGAATCTTCTCTTTGAAATTCTAACGCGTTAGAAAAATTCTAAATGAACTGAATTTAAAAATTACACAACTTTCCACGCAGGATCACTGGCCAAAATTTCTTCTAGAAACTTCATCTTAGAGTTTAGTTCCCTAATTGGCATTGACACCTGTCTCAAGCCTGGGTGGGTAACAGACAGTTTGTACAGACGAATGTACAAATAGCCAGTTGATTCCTGGATGTTTACATTTTTACACAAATGGGCGAACCGCACTTTAACATCTTGTCCAAAGTTCTCGTTGCGATAAGTTTTTAGCAGCCGCCCAACTTCGAGAATCCAATGTAGACCTCCAATTTGAGTCTTCTTGTATTTTGCTAGAGCCGCCTTCACCCTAGTGATGATGTTCTGCTCGCCAGATGGAAGCTGGTGATCAACAGCGTCCATCAGCTGATCAGCTAGTGTTACGCGGGATGCGTACAACTTCTCCCTGAATATCTGCAGATCCGCCATCTTCTTCTGCAGAGCCGCCGCCTTCTTCTCTTCGCTACTCACATTTTGCGCTTCATTCGCTGCGGCGATATCATCAGGGGCCATGGCGAAAAACTCGATTGGTAGGTCGCCAGTTTCTAGACCGAAAAAGGTGGTTAGTTCCTCTCTTCTTCTTGCTTGTAGATGTGACGGAATATCCTGTAAAACTCTTTGTAGCATGGCACAAAGGCCTTGCTTATCTGTCAAATGAAGCTTCCACTCGACTTCCATTTTCTAAATCTTCTTGTCTTCTAATCTTCTAGTTTGGCGGACTATTTCTTAGATCACTTTCAGCGTGCTTAAGTTCCTGCAGTCGTCGTTTCTCAGTCGCAGTTGATGGCATATGCGGGGAGAATCAACCCGAGTGTTTCTGCATTTGCTTAAATACAGCTATACAGCTAGAAAATTCCAGAAAATTCTAGACTGTACAATCTTGGAGTCAAGCAGGGAAAAACAATCGATATAGCTCAGTGTACGATAGAGCATGAGGCGTGAGACTTCTCTGTACACAGAGCATAGCGCGAGGTGAGGAGTATGAAGGAGAAGGGCATGGTGGAAAGAGAAATTGTAGCCGAAACCAGTGTGCTCAAGACTGTACACTTGTGTGGAGAGAAGAGAAGCGAAGGCCAATATCAATCAAGGAAATTCTTCCTCGGCTGGGCTCAGTTAAAGTGAAAATCTCTCTCCCCAACGCGCGCTGCGCCCACACACATACACTCCCCTCTCCCCCACACACGCGACGCCCACGCCCACAAACTGTCAGAATGGGGTAAGAGATTTTGAGTACACATGCGCGCATTTTTTCATACCACTCTATTCTCGGCAAGCGTACTTAAAAGGGAACACATTTTCTCACATTCTCTCAATGATCAACGTCAACACAAACTCTTCACCGTTGAAATCAACACCCACCCCATCTTCAGTCTCAAACTGTAGCACAATCTCGTGAATCTCCTTATTACTCAATACAACTCTTTTCACTGGATTTGGTTTCTCTACCACCATCTGTCCTCCAGCAACAGAGTTGGAGATGTTGTACAAAATATTCGTTCGCTTTCCCTTAAATACCCAATCAAGACTGAGATTGCTTCTGATTAGAATATTCAAACCCTTTACAATGTCTGCAATATTGGGTGCTAAGAACAAACCGCTTACACTTTCCCGGACCATTTTAACGGTCCCCGATGCTTGAGTGGCGGTCCGCGCCGCGGATTCTGCCTTATAAACTTTCTTCTCGAATCCCAGTTCCCTATACCAAGTGTCATCTTTAAACTCAACCTCCGCATCTTTGTGAACTTGCATGACCACTCTCATTACAGTGAGATCATAGGTTAGTTTGACAGGGAACAGTTTCTTCTCTGGCTTACTCGCATCAGGTGTCTCAAAATGGCCTCTCTTAGTAAAGACATTTTCTAGAAAGTTATTGTAGGTATCCACACTTTGCGTGCTCACATGGAATACCACAGGGTCTGCTGCTGCACCTTTCCATTTGTAATAAAACTTATTATTTGCTGCCATCACATTGGGAACGTTTGACCAACCAGTGAAGTCGTTAAGATAGACATGGTAATTAGCGCCTGGATCCAAATCCTGGATTTCAACAAACATCCCGTTTGAGTCATTAATTCGCCCAGTTATTGTAATAGGAATGCTCTCCTTGGAGTGTGAAACAATGTTGTTTAGTCTTTCGGCTATGGCTTCCATTTTTTTCACCCACAAAAAAATATTTAAACTTTACTGGATGAATTGTTGATCATGTTAAGCTTCACCTTCCTCTCAAATGCATAGATAATGTACAAGTCCACGGGTGTTGCGGTAGTCCTCTCAATGTTAGTCACGATATTCACAGGGCTGTTATCAGTAGGCATTTGTCTGGCAGACACATCAGCTCCAAACATTGGATATAGAGTTCCATATTGAAGAGCAGTGATAGCAATTCCATTGTTCTCTTTCACAGCCAAGTCGACCAACTCGTTGTAAAATTTGCTAATCTTGTTCTGACTGAAATCTCCATTTTGTGGCAGTGCAGGGTAAAGATTATCACTGATTTCATGCTGAATGGACCGCACGTCTCCATGCATGTAGCGTATAATGCTATTTGGGTTTCTCATGTTAATAATGATATACCTTGGATTGCTGCATGATCCCTCTTTGATGCAGATGTTTGTTCTAGTTTCGTTTCGCTCATCTCGACACATGTAGGCCGTGTATGCAACATCAATGTCCTTCTCTATTGCCTTAAGATAGTCTGCTTTTAGTGCGGTCTTTGGCTCAATGACTTCCAAATACAGCTCGATTCCGGTTAGCTTCACAGCCATCCCAGTGTGGTCCGCCCCAGTCCACAACACTCTACTGCGATCATCTCTAGTCAGTCTAAATGTGTAGCTAAAGTTACTAGTCAGTCGATTAAATGTATTACAGAATCCACTCATGAATCTCAGTGGTACAAATACATCAACAGACCGATACTGCGGGTTCTTAGCAGCATCATCAGCACCTTGCAATGCATAGTTGTATCTCTTCTTCCTATTTTTATAGCCACTGTCATTGATGTCTCCTTCTTTTTCATCTGCAATAAAACCCGCACCACTTCCCAACTGAATAAAATCAGGATTCTCGATCAAACAATGAGCGTCATAGACAATTCCAAAGTTGGCGATTCGCTCCAACTCAGTGCTCCCATTCGATACACTAAACTCCTTGAACATGTACGCCCAAAAGTTACTGATCAGAGCCACATCCGCATCATGCTTGTCAACGTTAGCACGAGCCGCATCCCGAAAAAAAGACACACACAACCCGAAAAAAGACACACGCGTCTTAAATACACAAGTTTAAAAAGAAAAAGTTTTTTTACATAAAAAAATGGACTTCACAAACGACTTTCGTCCCCACTGGACACGCAATCAGATAAAATTTGCTCACAACGAGATAATTCCAGGGCACTTCCGATGCATTGTTGTTGGCTCATCTGGGTCAGGGAAAACCTTCAGAGTTTTTAACATGCTCCTCAGACCTGGATTCCTCGATTATGACACACTACATATCTATTCACCCACTCTGTATCAAGATGAGTATAAAATGCTAGTAGCGGGCCTACAGAACAAACTCAACAAGGAAGATATTATTCAATGTTTTAGACATCAAAAAGACCTCAACAGCAACCCGGAAGTTGTAGCCACTGAATACGCAAAGCACATCCCAGACAATGAAAAATGGCAAAACATTAAAGTTTTCACTTATGGAGATCCACAGATAGATCCTAAAACTAAACTCTTACCTCAACCTGATGAACTAGAAAAGGGGAGAAAGCACCTGATTGTCTTTGATGACTGCATGACCGGTCCCCAGAAACAGATAGAAAATTATTTCACCCGGGGTAGACATAATAATTGCAATGTTATTTACATTGCCCAAAACTGGTTTGAACTGCCGAATAAAACAATTAGAGGTAACTGTAATTTGATTCTCCTTTTCCCAACCATACCACAAGATCGACTGAAACGATTTTATAATGAGGTCATTGCCCCAGCTCACATTACATATCCAGCTAAGAACTCTAACAGAACAATATCACAGGAGGAATTTGTTAACATATGCTATGAAAAGTGGAACCAACCCTATCAGTTTGTCATGATTAATAAGGAGAAAAGAATTTTACTTTAATTTTTCATTTAAAAAATGTCTATTAATTTTGCAGGTGAATCAACTACAGGCAACAGCACTCTCACAACTTCCTTCCTTGACAAGCGCTACATTAACATTGATGAAGAGATCCCAGAGATCAAACTGAATAAAAACAGACTGAAAGCCCTAGAGCGCTCCATGCACCAGTTGCAAATAAACATGGAAGATCTCAGGCTTAAAGTAGCTAGGCAGAAGTTTGAAAGTGATAAGCTTTATGTGCCGTTGTTAAACGCAACTAATGAACTTAGGTCAGAAATAACTTCGATAGTCTCGCAAATCAACGGTTTGAGATCGACAGTTAATCTTCTGGGAAATTCCATTGATAGACGGATGCGTATTCTTGAAGGAGGAGTTTTCACAAACACAGCTAAAGTAAATAATTTAGAAGAGTTCATGACTCGGTCAACAGCGTTGCATGATAGAATTAAAGAAAACGTCGCAACCAACACAGGTAAAGTGAGGAATTTAGAAGAGTTCATGACTCAGTCAACAGCGTTGCATGATCGAATCAAAGAAAGACTTGAAGCATTAAAGAGAAAGGATGTATCACACAGTAGCTATCTAAACGGAATGTATAGCTCTTGGGGTAAAATAATAAGGAGGCTTGATCGTCTGGAGAGAACACTCAATCTTCGTGATATTGCTATTGATGAAGCAGAATCTGCTGCTCGTCCGGTCATGTCTACAGATCGAGTAGAAGGAGCTCTGGACCCCGACGGAGTAATCCGGCACGCTCTCAAACGTCAGCCGCCCAGCCGCTGCCTGCTGGACTCGCGATCCTCCAGCGTCAAGAGAGCCGCCTAGACAACCGGCGGTGCAGATGGAATTATCAAAAAGAAAACAGATCTTTCAACCGGATAGTTTTATAATTTTTTTATTTTTTCTAGAGAAAAAAATGGCCCAACAAAATTCTCTATACGATCAGTCTCAATACGTTGAACCTAAAATACCGACAGCACCAAACTCAATGGCACCGAATTCGAACACACAAAACCTGGCACCGAATCTGAATGCACCCCAATATGAGCAACAAAAACTCTACCCTGTCATTTCTTGTAACTCTCAACAGTTTCGACTGGTGGAGATTCAAAAAATGCGCGATGATCTTGAAAAAAATATTTTCCACAACACAGAAAATTAAGCGCTATGACAGCCACTGTAAATTTTTCGACTACAGCAATATGATTCTAGGATCTGTGTCTGTTCTATCTGGATCTGCTGCAGCTGTCTCAGTGTTGCCAGCCATCACAGCCCCAATCGCAATCCCGCTCGGCTCTGTGGGTGCTGCATGTGGACTTATTTCAGCAATTACTGGAGCAGTAGCGCGAAACAGGCGAAAAAAACTAAAGCAGCTACAGGAGAAGCAAGTAAAAGAGAAAGGGGTGCACACTTCAATCATAGGGTACATTTCAAGGGCAATCGAGGATAAGTTCATTTCAGAGGATGAGTTCAAAACCATTCAGGATCTTTATGAACAATCAATTCGAATGAACTTGAACATGGTCGGTACTGATGACATGAGTCAGCTGAGAAATGAACTCGAGAAAGTTCTTCAACATTATGCGGAAAGAAGGACAACGAGAAGTACAACGAGGAATGCACAATGAACCCCTATGAAACACAGGTATGAATAATTTCCTTGTAGGTCTTTCGTGTTTTGGTCATTGCGTACAAAACAGTCATGCACAGCTCACCGCAAATATCACTGCTAAGACCTTGGAGAATAAAGTCTGAGTGGTAAATTTTTTTATTATTTTTCCCCTTCATATAATTTCTTAGCTCTTCTGGTACTGCCGTCCCATAGCTATCGAAGTAATAACACTTGTGCTTGCGATCGGGATCAATCACCCAGCAAACCCAATGAGATCCTGGCTTATCGGTGGTGTCAAAGTTCATGATGCCACATTCTTTTCTTAGAGGATAATCAGGCAGAGTGTCCCTCATAAATATTCCTCTAAAGTTTGGGATTTCCAGTTCATTAGCCAAATCTTCAAGAAAGTTATTTGTTGTCATTTTTTATGAGGTTTACTAAACTTTCTCTTAAACCTAAACCTAATCTCCACCTCTTAAACCCAATCTCCTAAGCTTAATCTCCACCTCCTAAACCCAACCTCCTAAGCCTAATCTCCAGTGCCCGAACGGTAGACTGTTAATGTTGTCATCAAAAATGAATCTCTTGTTATCTGCACCTGACAGTCCGATCTTCTTTTGCTGAATTGTGTGAATAATATGGTTTTTAGATTGTAGCTTTGAGAACTCATGAGATGTCTTTTTGTTACAATTCAAGGCGTCTCTGTATTCAGCTTCATTAATTTCCTTCCTAACCACACGTTTCGGAATTCCCTTTGATTTTTTAATTGGGTCTGACGACTCACATTTTACAAAATAGGATTTTGCTCTCAACCCAATGAATTCAGTGATTATGTCGCCAGCAATCTCGTCCTTCATTTTCCCAATCACTTTCTTGTTAGTAGCGTCAAACACTTGATCGCCATTCTGTGTCCTGAAAGATTTATCATACTCAGACAAGTCAAACAAATCTTTTTGCTGCAGCATGTCCTGATAAAAGTCTTCTGTTTGAATGTCCATAATAAAACTGTCTGTGTCAGTGTACAAGAGTTTCATTTTATCCTTGTACTGCTGCTTCATGCCATACAAGAACTGGTACATCAGACGTTTTGATTCGTCGAGTACAGTGACACCTGTATAGATCGGCTTGCGCAGCGTCACCTTGGTTTTGTAAAATATGATCACACCTAGTAGCTATTAAAGATATGGAGTTCTTTGAATGTTGGCTTTGACATATTTGCCTGAATAACAGCAGGCTCTGATGAGGTAACAAGTTTCAGGTTTGTTCTTTTCCGCTCATTCTCAAGAGTCTTGCCATAGACAGAGTTGTTGGCCAACTTAAAGAGGTTCTTGTCAAAGTCGTTGGTTGCTTTGGTCCTAAACTGGGTGTTCTTATCAATGTAGGGTTTCATCCACGCTTCCTCTGTAAATGTAAGAGCCCTGTGAACTTTGGTGACCCTGCAACCAAGTGAGATAAAATACTGAAGCAGTTTGTAATGGATTTTTAACGTGTCTTGTTGTTTAGATTCTGTGTTAGTTTCTCCGTATGTTCTTTTTTGTTCCTGACAGGTGCCAAGTTCCATTATTATCATTGGGAGTTTCGATTATTTTCGGGCACTTGATGTTCTCTGGGAAGGGTGGAAAGTCAGAAAAATAGTCGTGAAGCTCTGGTGGAATGTAAACATCAACTTCATAAATTGCAGCCAATGAAAAGTCCTGTTTGAATTCTGATGAGGGTAGCCATCGAAAATCTCTAACTGGAAGATCTTGACTCATCGCCCACCCGTAGAGATTATTAGCGTCCAAGTAAGTAATGTAGTTTGAGGGCTGCTCCTTATTGTAAGATCAATGTAGGGTTGTTTGCTTTTGCATACCTGTTAACGCAAATTGAGATCCCCCTCGCTTTGACGATTCGACAAAATTGTACATGTCAGTGTCTGTAAGAAGTTCAATGTACCAATCTGGATCTTGATCCCATTTCATTTTAAGCAAAGATTCCCAGCTAGTGGCAGGCAGAGACACATAATGTGCTGGATCGAGGCCATATGCTGTGTACCAGGTGTATCTGAAGGTTTCAAACACATCGGCCAGCAGAAACACATCTGTGAAGAGGTAAAGCAGGTGATACTGGAAGAAGTTTTGACAATTAAAGTAATTATAGACATGCTTCGCGTGCTCATAGTCTTTGTCAGAGATTCCAGAGTCTGTTAGCTTTGAAAAGAACTTCTCCTGTGTGGTAAACCTTCTTCAAATACGTGATACCCAGTAATATTTTCATAGGGGTAGAAGCCTTTGGTTCTCAGGAGTTTAAATGATTCATCACTGTTGTAAATTTTACTTGCAAACATCTTTGTATATGTACATTGTTCATCTTTTAATTCTTGCTTAGTTCGTCTAGACTGGCAGCTAGAAATTGATATGAATCCTTCAGTCTTATTTTACCTGTACCCGAATTATCCTGTTTAATATCAACACACTTAAACTTCTCCTTGTTCTCTGCGATGCAGTCAAGGTGTATGTCTGGAATCATGCCGATTTTTTCAACTATTAAATGCATGTCATAGTTCTTTGCGTTGTGACAAAATATCGTTAGATCATGAATGTTCGATTTTAGCTTTAGATTACAGGTGTTATGCGCTGCACCTCTAAATTTCCCAGTATAGTGGCAGTGGTCCCTAACGGTGGGGTTTTTAAATCAGTGCAAGTGAACTGTTTCCTGCAGATGTGGCAATGAGTTGCTGATAGGAAATTACTTTCATCCTCCTCAGACATACTTATTGGAACAGGTTGAAGGGTGCTAATCATTTTTGCAACTCTAACATTCTGGCAATAAACTGCTCCACACACTGCTCTCCAAAGAAATAATTATACTCAACAAGTCCTTTTGTATTAATAAAGGCATATGCTACTGAATTGGGGACATGTTTTTGAGTTTGAGTTTGTTTTTGAGTTTCCGGCACGATTGAGCATTCGAAATCAGCATATACAACAAATGGGAGCTTCTCCATCTTGTGATAGTTCTTAAACCGGAGATACTTCTCTTCAGCTGAAGGAAGAGAGCAGTTTGTCGGGTGATCCTCGCATGATAATTCATGCTCTGCTAGTTTTTCAAAGCGTTCAGGTCCACTGTAATGCTTAAGGCACAAGCGGCAGATGGCAACAGCCTCGTGATGATTATTCAACTGCTTGTGAATGAGTCTTGAAAGATCTTTAATCCAAACATAGTGAGCCTCCTCTAGTAAATTACCAATCACTAGAAGATCCACTTCAATCCGCCTTTTCCCCTCAGGATCTAAAACGTCTTTGCTACATCTGACCAGTTGAACGTTCTCAGTTTTTTCACTCCACTCAAAGACTGTGATTCTAATTTTGTTATTAAACACTTCTTCTAGCTTTGGGATCTGAGAGATCGCCAAGCCTCCTTTGTCAAACCTGATTCCCTTCTTTTCGCATTCGATGAGATAGTAGTTGAAATAATTTTGATAATTTGAGGTTCTTTCGGGGTGGTGAGGGACACTATCATGAAGAAGTGCAGAAAGAACTGCCCATAGGCACAGCAATTGTCTTTATTTTTAACATTTATGCAAGCTTTTTTGCCGGCTAGCTTATGCGGGAGCTCTATATAAGAGGAGGCTTTAAGTGGGTCATATTTCATGACCATGACAGTCGCTTTGAATCCCTCCCACGACCCATCCGGAACCTCTGGATGTAAACGCTTCAATTTTCTTATTGACATCTTGAAGGAAAGGATCCAGTGTGTCTGTAGGGGTGAATGGCTTTGCCTTTGTTGTCATGTAATACTCGAGATGCTCAGTGGGTTTCGCAGGCATATAAAACGCAATCTTGAATGATATCTGTAGTTTAAAGGTCTTGCGTGTTTTGAGTGTGTGATCAACAACTGATTGGATGCTGTCTTTATAGTCGTAGATGTTTGCGGTGGTACCGTTGGTGCCGTTAATTGGGATTGTGTACTCTATGTAATGTTCTGTAAACTTCTCTGTGCAAAATTAATCTCTTCAATGACAAGCTCCGACTCTTTTAAATGGATTAATTGCTCTAATTTCTCTTGTTTTGTGGGTATTTGCTTTTTCACCAGTGAGAGTTTCGTATTTGTTAACTAAGTTGCGACTCCTCTCTTGGTGTTCCTTTGCAGGATTTTTTATAGGCGCATACTGGTTGGATTTTAATTGATTGATGATTTCCAACTGTTTTTCATAGCTTCCCAGGTGACCAGGGTCGGTGTTAAACTTTTGCTTGCACGCTTTTCTTAGTAAATTACTTTTGTCTTGAAATGAGACGCCTTTTGAAAAATATTTGTTGACTAAATCTTTTGCTGGATTAGCTTTTGGCATTTTTTTCTATAAAATAAAAAAAATTTTTGAGGGTGACCACCCTGATAGAAAAGTTGAACTGTTTCTACATCCTATCAGTAGCGTTAGGTTTATGAAGCTGGATAAAGCGGGGTTTTAAACCTCATCACATCCGCATTATTGTAAACCCAGCATTGTGCAGTGTCATGATGGCTTTGACAATGTCAGACTTGCTTACAGAATTTTCATGCTCACAATCATCACGATCGGGGCAGCCCTCAGGGCAGCCCTCTCCTGCCTTAATTGTTATACCTTTGTCTCTTGCAATCTTTTGTAATTCTAGCTGGTGGGCTCTATCATTCCCAGCTTTAACAGCAGTTGCTACACCTCCAGCTACACCACCTGCGGCACTTACAGCGCCTGCAATGATCGGAATAAGAGCTGCTAATGGTAGGATTCCTCCTGACTTTTCATCTGTGATGCTGTGTCTTTGTTCATTACATTGAACTATTTGCTGCACGGGATCGACTTTTACTTTGGCACCTTTATTGATATAAGACCTGGTCTCTTTGATTCAATGATTTTATTGAGTTTATTGATGGTTCTGGTTTAATCTTTGTCATTTTTTATTTTAATATTTTAATTAATTTCCGTGTCAGCTGGTATCACTAGGAGTTCAGCTCTAGTGAATGACCGCGTGGGGGATTTAGGGTTAAAGGCCTGAGATAAAAAGTAATAGTCACCAGAGTCGGAGGTAAAATGTCTGTCTATTTTATGTACATCAAGGCTGAAGTATGGATCTGTAGCTCTTCTTTTGGTGTCCTTCTCTAGCTCTCCAGGTAGATATAAAAAGCGTAGAAACTCAGAGTTTGTCAGTATGTATGGTGATTCAACTCCTGGAAGCTTAGGGTAGTTCGAGGTGTGTTTTGTGTTGTGTGTGTTTTGTGCGGTTGTCGTGTTGTTGTCTGTTTTATGAGATGACTTAAGTTCGACAGTGTCTTGTTTAATTGCATGGGATGGTTTCAATCCAGTCATGCGTGTGGCTTCATTGTTAAGTTGCTCTATAACAGTGGGGAGCCGGTCTGTCCATTTTGAATAGTACTGACCACTTTTTAGTTTCAGCTCTTCAGCTGTCTGCTTAGTGAATAGCCTCTTGGCTAGAGTTAGATTGAATCTTTCCACAAAAGCCTGGTCTCTGTGGAGCTCAGTTCTGCCATAGCGAATCTCTGTATTTTTCTTTTCCATAAGTGATTTCACTGCACCCATGAATTCTTTACCAGGGTCCGTCATAAAGATTTCAGGGTAACTAAGGGGTGAGTTTTTATAAACATCTTGGAGGGCGGCTGCAACTGCTTCTGACTTCTTCGTCTTGAGTGGGCGAGCTTCCTTATATCTGGAAGCAACGTCTATAATTGTGAGAGCATACTTGTAGCCTGAGTCATTGGGGAGAAACAGAAGATCTGCTTGGTGCGCCTCATTAGGTTTATAAATACTGAAATGGGGCCTTTCAAATTTTACTGGTGGGAAATAGACTTGGTAGACTGCTTGCTTAGAGAGCCACTTTTCTACTTTAGCTTTTGGTTCCTTACTTAGTTCTGCGAGTTTGGTGACTGCATTTTTTCCTACAAAGAATCCTTTGTCGCTGTAGTAGAGTTTTTTAAGTTTCTGATCTGTCATTTTTTAAAAAAGAAAATTTAAAATAAAATAATGCAACGCTCTGGTGGTAAGTTAGATTCACATGGACTGATAGAAAAGCTTCCTCATCCAAACAAAGGCTGGACACTTCCCGGCTATAAATATTGTGGGCCTTTGAATCCACTTGAAATACAGTTAGATAAAAACAATAATCCAAATCCTAGTCATAAGCCTGTGAACGAGCTAGACTCTGTGTGCATGTGGCACGACGTTAAGTATAGGGATTTTCCTGAGGAGAAGAATCGCTGGGACAAAGAAATGCTTAGGAGACTAGACCATATGGGGGCTTCAAGCGGGTGGAAGGAATCGATCGCTCGGAAGCTAGTTAAAGCTGTTATTTTTAGTAAGGCAAAGTTTGGGTTGGGAATGGACGCCGAGGGTGGGTGCACAGGGAGAGAGGGCTGGTGCACGGGGTGCTCGGAGCAGGGTTTATTTTGTGCGCTCCTAACAATGAATTGGGAAGGCTCTTGAAAGATATGGGGGTAGAGAGAGCGCGCGTGGGGGAGAGAGATTTTCACTTTAACTGAGCCCAGCCGAGGAAGAATTCCGTCTCGAGGGAAGGCCAGAATGCAAACGATTTTGGCCTCGCGCAAGGCCAGAATGCAAACGATTTTGGCCTTTTGGCTTTTTGGCCTTTTGGCCTTTAGGCTTTTTGGCCTTTCGGTTTTTTAACGCAATTGCCTAATGATTTCTGCAAAGTTATAGTAGCTGTCGTAATCTTTTACGTAGGTTACTCCATACTTATGAAACCAGTGTCTTTGGAGAGCTAGATTAATATTAGGGACATTGATATCAACTCTGGGCCAATATTTTCTCATGTACTCACTGCATTCAACTTTGCATTGGTACTTACTCTTGTAATTAGGCTCGTGCGCTTTGTAATAAGAACCTGGAGAGACAACTGGAAACATTTTTATTGAGAATTTAATTTTTTTCAAAGGGTGAGCACCCTGCGCTGATGATTTAAAGTCTTAGGGATCTGGTAGCACGTTGTGGATTGAATGTGGGGAGAAGAATGCAGATTTTTTTCTGATTGTTTCGAAGATGCTATGGGTGGATTTGGAGCTGTTATGCTCAGAGCATAAACCCTCAGAGCATAACAGTAGGACACCTGTTATGCTCTGATTCTGTCAGGGATAATATGGATGGATTTAATGGGATTATGGAGGACGTGAAAAATTTTGTCCCAGAAGCCCCCTCATGCCTTCTACTTGTTTTCTTGTTGGCGGTAAATAAGGACTTGTTAAAAATCAAGGACCACTAGTTATTCTAATATAGTCTTGTCTGGTACACGCAGTAGTTCTTTAATATTTGAGCAGCGTTTCTTACAGAGATGCCTCAACAGCCATTTTAATTACAATGGGCTGCATTATATGATTTTCCCCGCAAAATGGGTGAACCATGGCAACGGCGAGCAGAGAGAGAGGATCGATAATAAGCTGAAAACCCTCTCTCCTGCCAAGTATATGCATCTGGAGAGGAGAAACATGCAGCCCAGCCTAGCTGTAGCTGCTCAGTGTGAGGACGCATTGTGTACTGCCCGTACCGCCATGACACAGCGGGAGAGGGCAGCTACAAACGTAGTACAGCTGCTGACTGCCTGTGTGTTAGACATTCCCAGTCCCACTTTTCTTCCCCAGCCCCCTCATCCCTACCAGCCCCCTCATCTCTCCCAGCCCCTCATCCCTTTCAGCCGCCCATCCCTCCTTATTGTTTCGGCACACAATGCATTGCATATTTGACTGATGAGTGAGCTCACAGTCTCGATAAGCAAAAGACCGCCGCCGTTTGTGCCAGTGTTGTTTTATTTCTCCTGTCTCCAGTGTTTAAGCAGACTAGTAAATAAAATAAATAAAACTCTAAAATCAATATATTGAGCTGCCTGAGGATCTTGTGAATATATTCTTTCATACTGTGTCTTACTCCATAGTTCATCACCAAGCCACTTTTTCATACTTCATGGTGAGTGAAACTTTTCACAATATATTAACTGAAGCAGTTATTGAATATTTATCTATAAATATAAGTAGTTGCGATTGCAACTACCTATCCCACAATTTTGGGTTGGTGGAATGCAAAAAAGTTTTAAAAAATATTGCAGGATATTTTAATTTCAAACATCACTTGAATTTTTACTAGTAGTCTTGCTACTGGTAATTTTGAAAATAAATTGTTAGATTTTGAATTCTTTTTTTGTATCACGTTATGTTAGCTTTCATTCCGTAATGTTAAAAATATTGTAATGAAGATGGAACCTATCATTTTGCAGATGAACTCTAACAACTATAAACAATTTGAGCTGCAACTAACTGAAAGTGCTGTCTCGGACATTGAACGCCTGATGAAAATCGACCAGTGTAAAAACGACCCAACGCTAAAACGCCGCCTGGTTTTGATGGTCGTCCTCACCTACGAAACAAATGAAGAAGAACCATTTTTTGAGTTTCACGAGAGGCTGGTAACACTTTTTAGGGATGTGACGTCAGAACAACAAGGGGAAGGGCGCAGAGTGTTCGGGAGGCCAATAATTAGTGTAGTGTGAGCATCTTTGCGTATATTTTGTTGTAAATTGACTGCATTAGTTTCTATATTGTTATTGAATTGTTATTTTGCTTTAGTTTAGTCATGCGTTTTTGGTGTACTTTTTCCTTGTTAGTTGGAATCAATTTTGCGTAAACAGGTTAGAGTTAGACGCCAATTTTGTGACTCAGCGGAGGGTTGAGTTTGTCTGCGAACCCCAGCTTTGCGCGGTCAGCCAATCAGAACCGGCCTGGACCCTGGCACGCGGCAAGTTTCAATTTTACCCGGCGCCGCGGGCACAGTGCAATTCGGCTTAAGCAAGCGGCCGGCCAGACGACCACCACCCGGCTTGAGGGGGGTTTTGAGGGGTTGTGACTCTGACTATAAATGAAAGTGTGTTTTGGCAATCGGATCTCGCTTGCTCCCTTTCCCCGGTTTGTCTTGTCCAGTTTCCGGCCGGTGGCCCGATTTTTCTCCTCTTGTTGGTTCGCGCTTTGAGGCGCCTGAATTCATCACCCCCGGTCCATATCTTTGTCCCCGCCCAACCGCAGTAGTCTTGTGGCGTAACGTCTACGGCAAATTCCTGTCTGAAGTCGTCGCTATCAAGCGCGGTTAGATAGAGACTGTCGGATCTGATCAAGTACGCGGCCTCGACCCCGAGGGCCTCAGTGTTACACTGAAGGGCAGTGCCGATAGAATTTAGTCGGTACTCCGTTGAACGGTCGGTTCGGCAGGGCTCTCGTTTGAGTGTAGGTTCTGGCTTAGGCCAGGGGTTAGGAGTCTTTCTCCGTGGTCCTGTGTTCGGTGCCTCCTTCTTCTTCTTCAGCTGAGATCCGCTTGTCAGTGCGTAATACTCGTATAATCATTATTATTAATCGTTACTATTCGTTATCATCAGTCTAATTATCTGCGCCGCGAATTTGCTCTAAATCTTGTAACTCAGCTAATCAAATTAAACCGTCAATCAAGTTAGTTATTCTTGAAATAGGATTATCACTCTCTAAATCTTCCGGTTTGTGTTCCCTCGTGTTCTTTATTTTCTTGTACTGTACCTGCGGCTATTGGAGAAAGACTGGTAGAACTCGCCGACCGGCGATAGGCGATTAGGATTAATAGCTTTAAAATCTCTGACGCTCCAAGTAGGTTTGTCTAGGGCCTAATTAATTGCTCACCGTGCATGCTATTATCTAATTGCCTATTTATCACATTAGAAGAAACCAGGGTCAAATACCGGCAGGAATGGGTGAGCGATGTCTGTGCACCTGGATGAACGAAGGTGTGTCAGTGGACATACCGGTGAGCTACGAGCTATTTAAGTCGGCCATCCTTTACCTGACCGTCTCAGATATCCATGAGTATTTCTCATACCGCTATCACCCAGCTCACGCCACAGCAGCAATTGAAATTCCTTGCTTTCTTGAGATGTTTCTCAGCAGCAGCACCAACAGCCAAAATAATTTTGCTTCCTTCATTAGAAATTACGTGGCCCTAAACGGCCTGTGCTTTGAGAAGGGGTGCATCGGTAAAGACTTCAAGTACAGTTGCCGGGATCTCGAAAAGTTCCATTTTGCTGTACATGACGGGCCCCAGATGACGAACGTGTCTGTAAAAAGTGTCAAGTTTGCAACCGGCCAACACAACGGAAACCCAAGAAGGGACGATGTCTGGGACTCGACACGACGACAATTCTGGACTGCGAATTTTGTGAGATATCTGGAGGGTGAAAACGTGCTGCTGCACAACTGCGACTGTCGGCACTGCACTGAGAATCCGCTCCAGCAAATCACAGTCAGGCAGTCAATGGCTACTACTGACTACCGAGTGTTCTTGGGAGATTCTTGTGAGTGCGAGCGCAAAGCAACGCTGGAAGAAGTTTTCGAAAAATGGATGCCAAGGGATTCATTTCCAATTAGCTATTCAGATGATGAAGATTCCGTAGACAAAGGCTTTGATGAGTCGGAGATGGAGCTGGCAGTTGTCACTTTGGTGGCAGCCAATATGTTCTTCGAACTTCGGTACGGACTGTCCAGCTTCGAACAGAATGATTTCCGAAATAATGCCGCTAGACGGAGTAGAAATCTCGTTGACTTCATGCGGCATGAAGGCCAGGCTGGTGCTCCGCCGATATCATGGATGCTCTGATTGACAGGTCTGAATTTTTTCAATAGTTGGGAGCTTTAACGCGCAGAATAAGACATGGTAGCTGGATTGACCCTTATCTGAAATAACAACAACAACAAAACAACAATAAAAACCAATAACAACAATACCAAAAACAAAAGCAGAACGACAACAACAATATCAACAACATTAACGAAAAAACCACAACAATAGCAGCAATATATAACAATATTATAACAAGCGCCGTATTATTTATATGAAATTTTTGTTACTTTAATTCCTTCCCTCTTACTCCGCTCCCTCATCTCCCCATCTCCCACGCTTTCTCCCTCTTTCCTTGTTTCAAGCAGACTCTTATTCATAAGCAGCAAGTGTAGTGTTCCATGTAAAGTAAATCAAGTACTTGTTAATTCCTTATCAATAGCTTTGTGTAGCAGTTTTTTGTCAGATTATGAAAATAAGTTTCTGAAGCGCAAAAATACTAAAATATCAATTTTTTTAAAGAATTATTGTCCAAAAGTACACTTTTATATGTGCTAAAAATTGCTGTCCTAAATTACACCATAGTAACTGTTATAATCATTACTCAAGACAAAATCGTGCTCTGTGCACAAATAACAAAACTCTGGTTGCTATTTTTGCTTATGGCTTTGACCGGGCCTTAATGCCCTGAAATTGTATGGAGAATTGCATCACGCTTTAGAGTTAATTAAGCATGCTTTCCTGAGAACTTTTTATGATTAGCCTTTTTTGTAAACGTTTTGCGACATATTGGCCCAAGTGCTCGTAGCATATACTCAAGCATGTGTCTAATAATACTCTTAGATTCATCTTTATTGGCTTAGTACATATTTAGATTACTAGACTTTTTCGACTTGATAATTAACTATCAATATATAGTGTAGCCTATTCTCGGCGCATTCCAAATTTTTGTGTTGAATCTTCATTGAATTCAAAAGAGGATAGGCAGAGGGCAGAGTGGGGTAATTGGAAGGCTGAAGAGGGAGAACTGGAAAGGCAGATGGGAGAACTGGAAGGGCATGGGGGAGAACTGGAAGGGCATAGGGGAGAACTGGAAGGGCATGGGGGAGAACTGGAAGGGCATAGGGGAGAACTGGAAGGGCATAGAGGAGAACTGGAAGGGCTTAGAGGAGAGCTGGAAGGGCATAGGGGAGAACTGGAAGGGCATGGGGGAGAACTGGAAGGGCATGGGGGAGAACTGGAAGGGCATGGGGGAGAACTGGAAGGGCATGGGGGAGAACTGGAAGGGCATAGGGGAGAACTGGAAGGGCGAAGAGGAGTACTGGAAGGGCATAGGGGAGAACTGGAAGGGCATAGGGGAGAACTGGAAGGGCATAGAGGAGAACTGGAAGGGCATAGGGGAGAACTGGAAGGGCATAGGGGAGAACTGGAAGGGCAGAGGGGAGAACTGGAAGGGCAGAGGGGAGAACTGGAAGGGCATAGGGGAGAACTGGAAGGGCATAGGGGAGAACTGGAAGGGCATAGAGGAGAACTGGAAGGGCATAGGGGAGAACTGGAAGGGCATAGAGGAGAACTGGAAGGGCATAGGGGAGAACTGGAAGGGCATAGAGGAGAACTGGAAGGGCATAGAGGAGAACTGGTGCCAGCGACCCAGGCTCGATTCCAAGTGCAGTCACATTAATTTGGGGCTGAATTGGAATCTCGGCTTGGCTCTGCTCGTGCAATTAACGGCCTTGAGAGCCAACCCCCAAGGCGCAGTGAAGTGTACATCCAATATACTAAAAATCAAAACTATGTACCTACCTACCTACCTACCTATCTATCTATCTATAGGAACCTTTGTTTAACTTGACTTTGCGTGGTCAGAATTTCGTGGGGTTTTCTGCATTCGATGCGTATTGATGGTGCGCTGGTACACATAATTTTGCTAAGAAATTGCTTCATTTTTTCGGGATTAAATATTCGAAAAACTCGATTTTTGCCCCGTTTTTTTAAGTTCAAACAGTTTTTTTCCGATTAAGAAGCATTCTGACTGCCGATGGAATTGTATTGCATCATAACTCAGTGCCAACTATAGCATTGGTTCTCTACACTCGCGTGGAAAGCTACAAGCGTTGAAAGGTTGCGCAACACCTTTAAGTTATTGAAATTGGGGGGGGGAGGGTTTCGCCATTCAATTAGTCCTGAGCATTGCTTGGTTGTTAATTTCAATGCATCAACTTGCAGGCCTCTCACTGTAGCTGGCGCTGAATGTACACCTTTTTAATTTCAATGCTTTAGAGCAAGAATGTTCAATCGTTGTTTGCGCTTTGAGTTTTTCACTTTCAGAAGAGAACCTTGTATTGCTGGAAAGAGCTTGGAACGCTGAGTTCGGGAATATAATTTGTTTTCTGAGATTCGAAAAACTAAGAGCACAGCATTAAAAAGAAGATTTTTATACTTTTTACTTTATATACTCATTGTACGCTCTTCCATACCGCAAACCCCTACTTTATCGCAACTCCGCAATTCAAGCCAGCGCCATTGTATTTAAATTTAGATTGCGTAACCATATTTTTCACTTTAATAGTTGACTTTAATAATTGAAACTGATATTGCCTGCCTGAGAAATTGATTATGTCATAACTTGCTTCGAGTGATTTCTATGCTTGGAGTTTTCAGTGTTGAATTATATAAGTGCTACAATTCATGTTATCAAAACGATGAGTTGGCCTAGAGGTGAACAGACTGAACTGCTAATGCAGCGACGTGGGTTCGAATTTTTAGAGAGTAAAAGTTTTTTTATTAAAAATTTTAACTTTAAAAAACTTCCGGTAAATCAGGTAAAAAAGAAGAAGCTACGAGCGTTCATGTAGTAGATTCAAATTTTTTTATTAAACTTAGAATTTTGAAAAGGATTATTGCACTAGATAAGAAACTAATTATTGTACTAGCTGAGTAAATTGTTTCACTGTCTTGCTTGGGTTACTTTCTATCAGGGGATGTGTTGTGAATTGAACTCCGACTGAAGTATTTAACTCATGAGCTTAAGATTCTTTATATTTCTTATTTGAGAGAGATCAAGAAGGTGAGCTCTAGCAACTTTGGGCTGGGTTAATTACCATAGAAGAAACTGTAGCGATAGAATGCTTAGAGGAGATTAGTGCAAACAAACGGCATTGAATAACGAACTTGAACTTATATAAACTATAGTGCATCTTAGTGTGCGATACACCACAGGATGCTTGCTATCGAAAGGACGCTTGCTCTTAGGGCATGCTTGATCGGGTGAGATTGCTAAGATGTCAAGACATACTGGGGAATTATTCAGATATGCAAACTTACTGGGGAATTACTGAGATATCAAGCCTTAAAGGGACTTGCTGAGATGCCAAAAGGAAATTGTTGGGGTTTCAAGGCGTGGGGGAATTTCTGAGATGTCAGGCCCTTGGACGGGGAGAAATTGCTAAGTTGTGAAGACCTACTGAGGAAATCACTGAGCCTTGACACCTCAGTTCATTCTCTCTTAAGCTTTGACATCTCAGCAATTCGCTCTCAAGGCTGAAGAGGGACTTTCTGAGACGCCAAGGCTTGGTGGGGGGATTGCTGAGATGTTAAGGCTTGGGGGGAATTTCTGAGATATAAAGGCTTAATGGGGGAACTGCTGGCGTGGGGGGAATTTCTAAAATGTCAAGGCTTGGGGGAATCACTGAGATGTTAAGACTTACTGGGGGAATCACTGAGATATAAAGGCTTACTTGGAGACTGCTGAGATGTCAAGTCTTGGCGGGGGAATTCCTGAAATTTCAAGTCTTGAGAGTGAATTTCTGAGATATCAAAGCTTAAGAGAGAATGAACTGAGGTGTCAAGGCTTGGGGGGAATTGTTGAGATGTCAAGTCTTGGGGGGGGGAATTCTGTGGATTGGGGATTCCTTCCATGAGGGCTGCTTCTAATGGATATGTTTAGATAGGTGATTCATTGGGAAATTCCATCGATGGGGGATTCTTTCGATGAAGGATTCTTTGGCCTAGGATTTTATTTATTGGGGATTATTTAGATGGGAGATTCTTTGGATTCTTTAGATGGAGATTATTTGGAGTATGATTCTTTGGATTATTTGGACGGGGTTCTTTAGATGAGGGGACTCAGATTCAGATTCAATGATTCAATGATTCTTTTGATGGAGGTTTATTTATTTATTTGGATGAGTGAATATTTGCATTATTTTGATCGGGATTCTGTGGATGGGGATCATTTTGATCGGGATTCTATGGATGGGGGGATTCTTTGGATAGGGATGGATGGGGGGATTCTTTGGATAGGGATGGATGGGGGATTCTTTGGATAGGGATGGATGGAGGGATTCTGGATAGGGATGGATGGGGGGTTCTTTGGATAGGGATGGATGGGGGATTCTTTGGATAGGGATGGATGGGGGGATTCTAAATAGGGATGGATGGGGGATTCTTTGGATAGGGATGGATGGGGGATTCTTTGGATAGGGATGGATGGGGGGATTCTGGATAGGGATGGATGGGGGATTCTTTGGATAGGGATGGATGGGGAATTCTTTAGATAGGGATGGATGGGGGATTCTTTGGATAGGGATGGATGGGGGATTCTTTTGATAGGGATGGATGGGGGGATTCTTTGGATAGGGATGGATGGGGGATTCTTTGGATAGGGATGGATGGGGGATTCTTTGGATACGGTTGGATGGGGGATTCTTTGGATAGGGATGGATGGGGGATTCTTTGGATAGGGATGGATGGGGGATTCTTTGGATAGGGATGGATGGGGGATTCTTTGGATAGGGATGGATGGGGGATTCTTTGGATAGGGATGGATGGGGGATTCTTTGGATAGGGATGGATGGGGGATTCTTTGGATAGGGGATTCTGTCGATGGGGATTCATTGGCAGGGGAATTCTTCGGATCGGGGATTCTATCGATGGGGGTTCTTTGGATGGGGATTCTCTGCATGTGAGATTCTATGGATGGGCAATTATTCAGATAGGAGGATTCATTGAAGGGGGAATTCTTCGGATTGGGGATTCTATCGATGGGAGGTTTTTGGATGGCGGATTCTTTGCATGTGAGATTCTTTGTATCGTGGATTCTATGGGTGGTGGATTCTTTGGAAGGGGGATTCTTTAAATTTGAGATTCAGTTGGGTGAAATTTTATTGCGTGGAAAAACTGTGGTTGGAGTTTGGACGAATAGCCCCAACGGGGGTTGGAATTGGCTAGCTGAGGAAATTGTTTCACTAATCTTGGTGGGAGTACTTTCTATCAGGGGATGCTTGCTATCGGAAGGACGCTTGCTCTTGGGGGGGGGATGCTTGCTCGGAAGAGAATTCTAAGATGTCAAGATTTACAGGAGGAATTATTGAAATACATGTATAAAATCTTACCTAGGGGAATTAATAAGATGTGAAGGCTTAAGAGGGACTTGCTGAGATGCAAGGCTTGTGGGGGATCGCTGAGATGTCAAGGCTTAAGGGGAAATTTATAAGATGTCAAGTCTTGGGGAGGGGAATTGCTGAGATTTCAAGGCTTAATGGGGAACTGCTGAGATGTCAAGGCTTTGGGGGAATCGCTGAGATGTCAAGGCTTTGGACGGGGAGAAATTGCTAAGATGTCAAGACTTACAAGGGGAGTTACTGAGATATAAAGGCTTACTCAGGGAATAACTGAGATATAGAGGCTTACTTGTAGGACTGCTGAGATGTCAAGGCTTCGGACGGGGAGAAATTGGTAGGATTTCAAGGCTTGGGGGAATTTTCTGAGGTGTCGAGGCTTGGGGGAATTGCTGAGATGTTAAGTCTTGGGGGAATTCTATGGATTGATGATTCTTTGGATGAGGGATGCTTTTAATAGATATCTTTGGATAGGTGATTCATAAGGGAATTCTTTTGATGGGGCATTGTTTCGATGGAGGGTTTTTCGAATGGTTGATTCTTTAGATGAAGGATTCGTTAGATGGGGGTTATTTGGACGGGGGTTCTTTAGATGAGGGGGTTCTTTGGCCAAGAATTCTATTAATAGGGGGATTATTTGGATGGGAGATTCTTTGGATTCGTTGGATGGGGGTTATTCGGACGGGGTTCTTTAGACGAGGGAATTCTTTGTCCAATTATTTCTTTGATGGCGGATTATTTAGATGGGAGATCTATGGATTATTTAGATGGGGATTATGATGTGAATTATTTGGACGGGGATTCATTGGGGGGGATTCTTTGGATATGGATGGATGGGGGATTCTTTAGGTAGGAATGAATGAGGAAATTCTTTGGATAGGAATGAATGAGGAAATTCTTTGGATAGGGATGGATGGAGGATTCTTTATATTTGGATTCTGTGGATGAGGGATTCTTTGGATGGGGATTCGTTAGATAGGGGGCTTCTGTAGATCGGGAATTTCTTGAGTATGGGATTCATTGAATGGGGAATTATTCGGATCGGTGATTCTATCGATGGGGGTTCTTTGGATGGGGGATTCTTTGCATGTGAGATTCTTTGCATCGGGGATTTTGTGGATGGGGAAAACTGTGGTTGGAGTTTGGACGGAAAGCCCCAACGGGGGTTGGAATTGGCTAGTCCTATATACTAAAAATGAGTTGTCTGTGGGTAGGTAGGTAGGTATGCGATAGATTTCAGAAAAAATGGCTCAACCGATTTTCTTCAAACTTGCACCATTCGATCAGAAATTTTCCTGGGACGGTACATGCATCTTGGCTAAGAAATTGCTCAATTTTAAAGAGATTAAATATTCGAAAAACATGCTTTTTTGCAAAGGTCAAGCAGCTCTTTCGACCTGAAATGCATTGTAAGAATGCTAGAAAAAAAACTGACTGACTGAATTCCAATTGTGATAAAGATTACATCACAACCAGTTGAAAACAGTGCCGAACAAATGCACACAAAACTTGATTTAAATTGCGTAACAATATTGCTAACTTAAATTGACACTGATACTGGCTGACTGAGAAATTGATTATGTCATAACTTTTTACTCTAACCGATTTGCTATAAGAATTAAATTATAAGGGCCACAATTCAAGACAAGAGATAGCATAGATGCGAACAGACTGGACTGCTAATGCTGCGACCTGGGTTCGAATCTTAGTAGTGCAAAAAGATTTTTTTATTCAAAAATCTTAAAAACACAAAATGCTAAACACAAAAAAGCACAATGTCAAACATTAAAGAGCCACCATGTCAAACATTAAAGAGCCACCATGTCGACCATTAAAGAGCCACCATGTCGACCATTAAAGAGCCACCATGTCGAACATTAAAGAGCTACCATGTCGAACATTAAAGAGCCACCATGTCGACCATTAAAGAGCCACCATGTCGAACATTAAAGAGCCACCATGTCCAACATATACATGACTCCACGTTGAACATTCAAGAGCTACCATGTCAAACATATACATGACGCCATGTCGAACATAAAAGAGCCACCATGTCGAACATTAAAGAGCCACCATGTCAAACATTAAAGAGCCACCATTTCAACCCTAAAAGAGCCACCATGTCGAACATTAAAGAGCCACCATGTCAAACATTAAAGAGCAACCAGGTCAAACATATACATGACTCCATGTCGAACATTGAAGAGCCACCATGTCGAACATTAAAGGGCCACCATGTCAAATATTAAAGGGCCACCATGTCAAATATTAAAGAGCCACCATGTCAAACATTAAAGAGCCACCAGGTCAAACATGAAAGTGCCACCATGTCTAACATTAAAGAGCCACCATGGCAGACATATACATGACTCTATGTCGAACATTCAAGAGCTACCATGTCAAACATATACATGACTCCATGTCAAACATGAAAGAGACACTATGTCAAACATTAAAGAGCCACCAGGTCAAACATGAAAGTGCCACCATGTAACACATTAAAGAGCCACCATGTCGAACATTCAAGAACCACCATGTCAAACATAAAATAGCCACCATGTGAAACATATACGTGACTTCATGTAAAACATTAAAGAGCTACCATATCAGACATATACATGACTCCATGTCAAACATATACGTGACTCCATGTTAGACATTAAAGAGCCACCATGTCGAACATTAAAGAGCCAACATGTTAAAAATACAAGAGCCACCATGTCAAACATATACATGACTCCATGTCAAACATTGAAGAGACACCATGTCGAACATAAAAGAGCCACCATGCAAAACATTAAAGAGACACTATGTCTAACATTAAAGAGCCACCATGTCGAACATTTAAGAGCCACCATGTCAAACATATACATGACTCCATGTTGAACATTCAAGAGCTACCATGTCAAAAATATACATGACTCCATGTTGAACATTCAAGAGCTACCATGTCAAACATATACATGACGCCATGTCGAACATAAAAGAGCCACCATGTAAAACATATACGTGACTCCATGTCAAACATTGAAGAGCCACCATGTCGAACATAAAAGGGCCACCATGTCAAATATTAAAGAGCCACCATGTCAAACATTAAAGAGCCACCATGTCGAACATTTAAGAACCACCATGTCAAACATAAAATACCCAACATGTGAAACATATACGTGACTCCATGTAAAACATTAAAGAGCTACCATATCAGGCATATGCATGACTCCATGTCAAACATATACGTGACTCCATGTTAGACAATTAAGAGCCACCATTTCGAAAATTAAAGAGTCAACATGTTAAAAATACAAGAGCATCCATGTCAAACATATACATGACGCCATGTCAAACATTGAAGAGACACCATGTCGAACATAAAAGAGCCACCATGCAAAACATAAAAGAGCCACCATGTCTAACATTAAAGAGCCACCATGTCAAACATATACATGACTCCATGTCAAACAGTAAAGAGACACTATGTCAAACATTAAAGAGCCACCATGTCGAACATTTAAGAGCCACCATGTCAAACATATACATGACTCCATGTTGAACATTCAAGAGCTACCATGTCAAACATATACATGACGCCATGTCGAACATTAAAGAGCCACCATGTCAAACATTATAGAGCCACTATGTCGAACATTTAAGAGCCACCATGTCAAACATATACATGACTCCATGTTGAACATTAAAGAGCCACCATGTCGAACATTTAAGAGCTACCATGTGAAACATATACATGACTCCATGTCGAACATTACAGAGCCACCATGTCAAAGATAAAAGAGCCACCATGTCAAACATAAAAGAGCCACCATGTCAAATATTAAAGAGCCACCAGGTCAAACATGAAAGTGCCACCATGTAAAACATTAAAGAGCCACCTTGTCAAACATATACGTAACTCCATGTCAAACATTGAAGAGACCCCATGTCAAACATTAAAGAGCCACCATGTCGAACATA
Source organism: Macrostomum lignano (assembly GCA_002269645.1). Classification (NCBI taxonomy): domain Eukaryota; kingdom Metazoa; phylum Platyhelminthes; family Macrostomidae; genus Macrostomum; species Macrostomum lignano. The sequence continues at coordinate 200,474 of NIVC01001525.1, read as the reverse complement.
AAAGAGTCACCATGTAAAACATATACGTAACTCCATGTCGAACATTGAAGCGACACCATGTCGAACATTGAAGCGACACCATGTCGAACATAAAAGAGCCACCATGTCGAACATAAAAGAGCTACCATGTCAAACATTAAAGAGCCACCATGTCAAACATATAAGTGACTTTATGTCGAACATTAAAGAGCCACCATGTCTAACATTAAAAAGCCACCATGTCCAACATTAAAGAGCCACCATGTCAAAAAGTTAAGAGCCACCATGTCTAACATTTAAGAGCCATCATGTCAAACATTAAAGAGCTACTTTGTCTAACATTAAAGAGCCACCATGTCAAACATTAAAGAGCCACCATGTCAAACATTAAAGAGCCACCATGTCAAACATAAAAGAGCCAACTTTTTGAACATTAAAGAGCCACCATGTCAAACATAATAGAGCCACCATGTCAAACATAATAGAGCCACCATGTCAAACATTAAAAAGCCACTTTGTCAAACATAGAAGAGCTCCCATGTCAAACATAGAAGAGCCCCCATGTCAAACATAGAAGAGCCCCCATGTCAAACATAGAAGAGCCACCATGTCAGACATTGAAAAGCCACCGTATCAAACATAAAAGAGTTACCATGTACGAGCGTAGAACAAAAAAGAGCCACAATGTTTCAAAACTATGTACCTACCTACCTACCTACCTATCTATCTATCTATAGGAACCTTTGTTTAACTTGACTTTGCGTGGTCAGAATTTCGTGGGGTTTTCTGCATTCGATGCGTATTGATGGTGCGCTGGTACACATAATTTTGCTAAGAAATTGCTTCATTTTTTCGGGATTAAATATTCGAAAAACTCGATTTTTGCCATGTTTTTTTAAGTTCAAACAGTTTTTTTCCGATTAAGAAGCATTCTGACTGCCGATGGAATTGTATTGCATCATAACTCAGTGCCAACTATAGCATTGGTTCTCTACACTCGCGTGGAAAGCTACAAGCGTTGAAAGGTTGCGCAACACCTTTAAGTTATTGAAATTGGGGGGGGGGAGGGTTTCGCCATTCAATTAGTCCTGAGCATTGCTTGGTTGTTAATTTCAATGCATCAACTTGCAGGCCTCTCACTGTAGCTGGCGCTGAATGTACACCTTTTTAATTTCAATGCTTTAGAGCAAGAATGTTCAATCGTTGTTTGCGCTTTGAGTTTTTCACTTTCAGAAGAGAACCTTGTATTGCTGGAAAGAGCTTGGAACGCTGAGTTCGGGAATATAATTTGTTTTCTGAGATTCGAAAAACTAAGAGCACAGCATTAAAAAGAAGATTTTTATACTTTTTACTTTATATACTCATTGTACGCTCTTCCATACCGCAAACCCCTACTTTATCGCAACTCCGCAATTCAAGCCAGCGCCATTGTATTTAAATTTAGATTGCGTAACCATATTTTTCACTTTAATAGTTGACTTTAATAATTGAAACTGATATTGCCTGCCTGAGAAATTGATTATGTCATAACTTGCTTCGAGTGATTTCTATGCTTGGAGTTTTCAGTGTTGAATTATATAAGTGCTACAATTCATGTTATCAAAACGATGAGTTGGCCTAGAGGTGAACAGACTGAACTGCTAATGCAGCGACGTGGGTTCGAATTTTTAGAGAGTAAAAGTTTTTTTATTAAAAATTTTAACTTTAAAAAACTTCCGGTAAATCAGGTAAAAAAGAAGAAGCTACGAGCGTTCATGTAGTAGATTCAAATTTTTTTATTAAACTTAGAATTTTGAAAAGGATTATTGCACTAGATAAGAAACTAATTATTGTACTAGCTGAGTAAATTGTTTCACTGTCTTGCTTGGGTTACTTTCTATCAGGGGATGTGTTGTGAATTGAACTCCGACTGAAGTATTTAACTCATGAGCTTAAGATTCTTTATATTTCTTATTTGAGAGAGATCAAGAAGGTGAGCTCTAGCAACTTTGGGCTGGGTTAATTACCATAGAAGAAACTGTAGCGATAGAATGCTTAGAGGAGATTAGTGCAAACAAACGGCATTGAATAACGAACTTGAACTTATATAAACTATAGTGCATCTTAGTGTGCGATACACCACAGGATGCTTGCTATCGAAAGGACGCTTGCTCTTAGGGCATGCTTGATCGGGTGAGATTGCTAAGATGTCAAGACATACTGGGGAATTATTCAGATATGCAAACTTACTGGGGAATTACTGAGATATCAAGCCTTAAAGGGACTTGCTGAGATGCCAAAAGGAAATTGCTGGGGTTTCAAGGCGTGGGGGAATTTCTGAGATGTCAGGCCCTTGGACGGGGAGAAATTGCTAAGTTGTGAAGACCTACTGAGGAAATCACTGAGCCTTGACACCTCAGTTCATTCTCTCTTAAGCTTTGACATCTCAGCAATTCGCTCTCAAGGCTGAAGAGGGACTTTCTGAGACGCCAAGGCTTGGTGGGGGATTGCTGAGATGTTAAGGCTTGGGGGAATTTCTGAGATATAAAGGCTTAATGGGGGAACTGCTGGCGTGGGGGGAATTTCTAAAATGTCAAGGCTTGGGGGAATCACTGAGATGTTAAGACTTACGGGGGGAATCACTGAGATATAAAGGCTTACTTGGAGACTGCTGAGATGTCAAGTCTTGGCGGGGGAATTCCTGAAATTTCAAGTCTTGAGAGCGAATTGCTGAGATATCAAAGCTTAAGAGAGAATGAACTGAGGTGTCAAGGCTTGGGGGAATTGTTGAGATGTCAAGTCTTGGGGGGGGGGAATTCTGTGGATTGGGGATTCCTTCCATGAGGGCTGCTTCTAATGGATATGTTTAGATAGGTGATTCATTGGGAAATTCCATCGATGGGGGATTCTTTCGATGAAGGATTCTTTGGCCTAGGATTTTATTTATTGGGGATTATTTAGATGGGAGATTCTTTGGATTCTTTAGATGGAGATTATTTGGAGTATGATTCTTTGGATTATTTGGACGGGGTTCTTTAGATGAGGGGACTCAGATTCAGATTCAATGATTCAATGATTCTTTTGATGGAGGTTTATTTATTTATTTGGATGAGTGAATATTTGCATTATTTTGATCGGGATTCTGTGGATGGGGATCATTTTGATCGGGATTCTATGGATGGGGGGATTCTTTGGATAGGGATGGATGGGGGGATTCTTTGGATAGGGATGGATGGGGATTCTTTGGATAGGGATGGATGGAGGGATTCTGGATAGGGATGGATGGGGGTTCTTTGGATAGGGATGGATGGGGGATTCTTTGGATAGGGATGGATGGGGGATTCTAAATAGGGATGGATGGGGGATTCTTTGGATAGGGATGGATGGGGGATTCTTTGGATAGGGATGGATGGGGGGATTCTGGATAGGGATGGATGGGGGATTCTTTGGATAGGGATGGATGGGGAATTCTTTAGATAGGGATGGATGGGGGATTCTTTGGATAGGGATGGATGGGGGGATTCTTTTGATAGGGATGGATGGGGGGATTCTTTGGATAGGGATGGATGGGGGATTCTTTGGATAGGGATGGATGGGGGATTCTTTGGATACGGTTGGATGGGGGATTCTTTGGATAGGGATGGATGGGGGATTCTTTGGATAGGGATGGATGGGGGATTCTTTGGATAGGGATGGATGGGGGATTCTTTGGATAGGGATGGATGGGGGATTCTTTGGATAGGGATGGATGGGGGATTCTTTGGATAGGGATGGATGGGGGATTCTTTGGATAGGGGATTCTGTCGATGGGGGATTCATTGGCAGGGGAATTCTTCGGATCGGGGATTCTATCGATGGGGGTTCTTTGGATGGGGATTCTCTGCATGTGAGATTCTATGGATGGGCAATTATTCAGATAGGAGGATTCATTGAAGGGGGAATTCTTCGGATCGGGGATTCTATCGATGGGAGGTTTTTGGATGGCGGATTCTTTGCATGTGAGATTCTTTGTATCGTGGATTCTATGGGTGGTGGATTCTTTGGAAGGGGGATTCTTTAAATTTGAGATTCAGTTGGGTGAAATTTTATTGCGTGGAAAAACTGTGGTTGGAGTTTGGACGAATAGCCCCAACGGGGGTTGGAATTGGCTAGCTGAGGAAATTGTTTCACTAATCTTGGTGGGAGTACTTTCTATCAGGGGATGCTTGCTATCGGAAGGACGCTTGCTCTTGGGGGGGGGATGCTTGCTCGGAAGAGAATTCTAAGATGTCAAGATTTACAGGAGGAATTATTGAAATACATGTATAAAATCTTACCTAGGGGAATTAATAAGATGTGAAGGCTTAAGAGGGACTTGCTGAGATGCAAGGCTTGTGGGGGATCGCTGAGATGTCAAGGCTTAAGGGGAAATTTATAAGATGTCAACTCTTGGGGAGGGGAATAGCTGAGATTTCAAGGCTTAATGGGGAACTGCTGAGATGTCAAGGCTTTGGGGGAATCGCTGAGATGTCAAGGCTTTGGACGGGGAGAAATTGCTAAGATGTCAAGACTTACAAGGGGAGTTACTGAGATATAAAGGCTTACTCAGGGAATAACTGAGATATAGAGGCTTACTTGTAGGACTGCTGAGATGTCAAGGCTTCGGACGGGGAGAAATTGGTAGGATTTCAAGGCTTGGGGGAATTTTCTGAGGTGTCGAGGCTTGGGGGAATTGCTGAGATGTTAAGTCTTGGGGGGAATTCTATGGATTGATGATTCTTTGGATGAGGGATGCTTTTAATAGATATCTTTGGATAGGTGATTCATAAGGGAATTCTTTTGATGGGGCATTGTTTCGATGGAGGGTTTTTCGAATGGTTGATTCTTTAGATGAAGGATTCGTTAGATGGGGGTTATTTGGACGGGGGTTCTTTAGATGAGGGGGTTCTTTGGCCAAGAATTCTATTAATAGGGGGATTATTTGGATGGGAGATTCTTTGGATTCGTTGGATGGGGGTTATTCGGACGGGGTTCTTTAGACGAGGGAATTCTTTGGCCAATTATTTCTTTGATGGCGGATTATTTAGATGGGAGATCTATGGATTATTTAGATGGGGATTATGATGTGAATTATTTGGACGGGGATTCATTGGGGGGGATTCTTTGGATATGGATGGATGGGGATTCTTTAGGTAGGAATGAATGAGGAAATTCTTTGGATAGGAATGAATGAGGAAATTCTTTGGATAGGGATGGATGGAGGATTCTTTATATTTGGATTCTGTGGATGAGGGATTCTTTGGATGGGGATTTTTTAGATAGGGGGCTTCTTTAGATTGGGGATTTCTTGAGTAGGGGATTCATTGAATGGGGAATTATTCGGATCGGTGATTCTATCGATGGGGGTTCTTTGGATGGGGGATTCTTTGCATGTGAGATTCTTTGCATCGGGGATTTTGTGGATGGGGAAAACTGTGGTTGGAGTTTGGACGGAAAGCCCCAACGGGGGTTGGAATTGGCTAGTCCTATATACTAAAAATGAGTTGTCTGTGGGTAGGTAGGTAGGTATGCGATAGATTTCAGAAAAAATGGCTCAACCGATTTTCTTCAAACTTGCACCATTCGATCAGAAATTTTCCTGGGACGGTACATGCATCTTGGCTAAGAAATTGCTCAATTTTAAAGAGATTAAATATTCGAAAAACATGCTTTTTTGCAAAGGTCAAGCAGCTCTTTCGACCTGAAATGCATTGTAAGAATGCTAGAAAAAAAACTGACTGACTGAATTCCAATTGTGATAAAGATTACATCACAACCAGTTGAAAACAGTGCCGAACAAATGCACACAAAACTTGATTTAAATTGCGTAACAATATTGCTAACTTAAATTGACACTGATACTGGCTGACTGAGAAATTGATTATGTCATAACTTTTTACTCTAACCGATTTGCTATAAGAATTAAATTATAAGGGCCACAATTCAAGACAAGAGATAGCATAGATGCGAACAGACTGGACTGCTAATGCTGCGACCTGGGTTCGAATCTTAGTAGTGCAAAAAGATTTTTTTATTCAAAAATCTTAAAAACACAAAATGCTAAACACAAAAAAGCACAATGTCAAACATTAAAGAGCCACCATGTCAAACATTAAAGAGCCACCATGTCGACCATTAAAGAGCCACCATGTCGACCATTAAAGAGCCACCATGTCGAACATTAAAGAGCTACCATGTCGAACATTAAAGAGCCACCATGTCGACCATTAAAGAGCCACCATGTCGAACATTAAAGAGCCACCATGTCCAACATATACATGACTCCACGTTGAACATTCAAGAGCTACCATGTCAAACATATACATGACGCCATGTCGAACATAAAAGAGCCACCATGTCGAACATTAAAGAGCCACCATGTCAAACATTAAAGAGCCACCATTTCAACCCTAAAAGAGCCACCATGTCGAACATTAAAGAGCCACCATGTCAAACATTAAAGAGCAACCAGGTCAAACATATACATGACTCCATGTCGAACATTGAAGAGCCACCATGTCGAACATTAAAGGGCCACCATGTCAAATATTAAAGGGCCACCATGTCAAATATTAAAGAGCCACCATGTCAAACATTAAAGAGCCACCAGGTCAAACATGAAAGTGCCACCATGTCTAACATTAAAGAGCCACCATGGCAGACATATACATGACTCTATGTCGAACATTCAAGAGCTACCATGTCAAACATATACATGACTCCATGTCAAACATGAAAGAGACACTATGTCAAACATTAAAGAGCCACCAGGTCAAACATGAAAGTGCCACCATGTAACACATTAAAGAGCCACCATGTCGAACATTCAAGAACCACCATGTCAAACATAAAATAGCCACCATGTGAAACATATACGTGACTTCATGTAAAACATTAAAGAGCTACCATATCAGACATATACATGACTCCATGTCAAACATATACGTGACTCCATGTTAGACATTAAAGAGCCACCATGTCGAACATTAAAGAGCCAACATGTTAAAAATACAAGAGCCACCATGTCAAACATATACATGACTCCATGTCAAACATTGAAGAGACACCATGTCGAACATAAAAGAGCCACCATGCAAAACATTAAAGAGACACTATGTCTAACATTAAAGAGCCACCATGTCGAACATTTAAGAGCCACCATGTCAAACATATACATGACTCCATGTTGAACATTCAAGAGCTACCATGTCAAAAATATACATGACTCCATGTTGAACATTCAAGAGCTACCATGTCAAACATATACATGACGCCATGTCGAACATAAAAGAGCCACCATGTAAAACATATACGTGACTCCATGTCAAACATTGAAGAGCCACCATGTCGAACATAAAAGGGCCACCATGTCAAATATTAAAGAGCCACCATGTCAAACATTAAAGAGCCACCATGTCGAACATTTAAGAACCACCATGTCAAACATAAAATACCCAACATGTGAAACATATACGTGACTCCATGTAAAACATTAAAGAGCTACCATATCAGGCATATGCATGACTCCATGTCAAACATATACGTGACTCCATGTTAGACAATTAAGAGCCACCATTTCGAAAATTAAAGAGTCAACATGTTAAAAATACAAGAGCATCCATGTCAAACATATACATGACGCCATGTCAAACATTGAAGAGACACCATGTCGAACATAAAAGAGCCACCATGCAAAACATAAAAGAGCCACCATGTCTAACATTAAAGAGCCACCATGTCAAACATATACATGACTCCATGTCAAACAGTAAAGAGACACTATGTCAAACATTAAAGAGCCACCATGTCGAACATTTAAGAGCCACCATGTCAAACATATACATGACTCCATGTTGAACATTCAAGAGCTACCATGTCAAACATATACATGACGCCATGTCGAACATTAAAGAGCCACCATGTCAAACATTATAGAGCCACTATGTCGAACATTTAAGAGCCACCATGTCAAACATATACATGACTCCATGTTGAACATTAAAGAGCCACCATGTCGAACATTTAAGAGCTACCATGTGAAACATATACATGACTCCATGTCGAACATTACAGAGCCACCATGTCAAAGATAAAAGAGCCACCATGTCAAACATAAAAGAGCCACCATGTCAAATATTAAAGAGCCACCAGGTCAAACATGAAAGTGCCACCATGTAAAACATTAAAGAGCCACCTTGTCAAACATATACGTAACTCCATGTCAAACATTGAAGAGACCCCATGTCAAACATTAAAGAGCCACCATGTCGAACATAAAAGAGTCACCATGTAAAACATATACGTAACTCCATGTCGAACATTGAAGCGACACCATGTCGAACATTAAAGCGACACCATGTCGAACATAAAAGAGCCACCATGTCGAACATAAAAGAGCTACCATGTCAAACATTAAAGAGCCACCATGTCAAACATATAAGTGACTTTATGTCGAACATTAAAGAGCCACCATGTCTAACATTAAAAAGCCACCATGTCCAACATTAAAGAGCCACCATGTCAAAAAGTTAAGAGCCACCATGTCTAACATTTAAGAGCCATCATGTCAAACATTAAAGAGCTACTTTGTCTAACATTAAAGAGCCACCATGTCAAACATTAAAGAGCCACCATGTCAAACATTAAAGAGCCACCATGTCAAACATAAAAGAGCCAACTTTTTGAACATTAAAGAGCCACCATGTCAAACATAATAGAGCCACCATGTCAAACATAATAGAGCCACCATGTCAAACATTAAAAAGCCACTTTGTCAAACATAGAAGAGCTCCCATGTCAAACATAGAAGAGCCCCCATGTCAAACATAGAAGAGCCCCCATGTCAAACATAGAAGAGCCACCATGTCAGACATTGAAAAGCCACCGTATCAAACATAAAAGAGTTACCATGTACGAGCGTAGAACAAAAAAGAGCCACAATGTATAACATAAAAGAGCCACAATGTATAACATAAAAGAGCCACCCTGTTAAACATAAAAGATACACAATTTCAAACGTAAAAGTAAGCGAATTTTAAAGGAGCCGCTATAATGCTAAGGAAATTGTCGCACTAGCTACTTATTGTCTGGTGGATGCTTACTATTTGGGGATGCTATCTATCTTGGGGATGCTTGCTATCTGGGGATGCTTGCTATCTGGGGGATGCTTGCTATCTGGGGGATGCTTGCTATCTGGGGGATGCTTGCTATCTGAGGGATGCTTGCTATCTGGGGGATGCTTGCTATCTGGGGATGCTTGCTATCTGAGGGATGCTTGCTATCTGGGGGATGCTTGCTCTCTGGGGGATGCTTGCTATCCGGGGGATGCTTGCTATCTTGGGGATGCTTGAAATCTGGGGGATGCTTGCTATCTGAGGGATGCTTGCTATCTGGGGGATGCTTGCTATCTGGGGGACGCTTGCTATCTGAGGGATGCTTGCTATCTTGGGGATGCTTGCTATCTGGGGATGCTTGCTATCTTGGGGATGCTTGCTATCTGGGGGATGCTTGCTATCTGGGGGATGCTTGCGGTCTTCGGATGATTTCTTTTTGCAATGCACTTCATTTGAGCAGTTTGTCTGTTGTCTTTTTGAAGGATTTTTGGCTGTTTTTTTGTTACTTGTAGAGAACAGAGATTCTATCCAGATGTCCCCCATCGGGGGGCGAAGATTGCTAGTGCCTAACGATAAATAAAGTTAGGGCCGCTGTACACTCCTGTGTGAGTGTGTGCCTGCGCACGTATCCGCGCGCTTGTATGCCTGCTCAGGGGAGTCGGCGGAATGGGCAGTAATGCCTCTCGCCGGTTGTGTTCCAATGTGGCTTAAAGTGCGCCAGGGTGCACACAACCCCTTGCCTCTAATAAAGCACTCTAATAAAGGGTGGCGGGCGGTAGGGCAGCTTCAATCCGTTTGAAGCGGCTCTCTTGGATGAGTTGGTGCAGCTGCAAGGATGCAAGGCGGTGCATTCAGCTGGCATAAGCCAGAGCATCCGGGGAAGGTTCACTGGAGGGAGACGATTGTCAAGAACTGCAATTCAGAATTTCCAACTCCAAAAGCTACTACTACGTCGCTTCTTCTACATGTAACTTCTAACGCTTCTGCCACTCCCTCGCTGCTTACAGCTATTATCAACGAGATTGTGCGTCAACGAGGTAAAATCAATGAGGTAATATTTTCTTCAAATTTTATCGCTTCTCCAAGGGTTGAATTCCTGTCATATTGACTATGATTTTGTACTTTTGGTTGGTGGCTTCCGACATGAGCTCTGTGAGTTTGTTAAATAATGGCTTCTTGTTGCCAAATAATGAAGTTCTCATTCTTTTTGTTTTCTGAGCGGAAGTACAACAGAAATACATTTTGATGTTAAACAGATGTACACATAGATAGTCGTAAAGTATAGATCGAGAGCAGCCGCGAGCAGACTCACACTACACAATGTCTATCGAAACAATGCATCAAAGATTTAGTTCACTATAACTCATTGTGAAATGTGGTACACACACCTGTCACCGTCTTTATAATAATGCACGTGTGTTTCTTTCTTCACTGAAACGACTTTTTAATTCTCATAAACTTCAAACGGATTACCATGAGTTAAAACATGATTTGTAACGTAAAATATACATACACAAGCTCCTTTATAGATTATTGTCCTATATATTCTGGTTTCTAGGTTGAAGAACATTTTAAATAGTTTCATTTTATCCTTGAACTCGATTAGTGGGGTGTGAGTGTCTGAAAAGTGTCTGACAAGTCGGCCGACAGAGCCGCGCACCTGAAATCCCTGCGAGAGCACCTGCAGCTGCTAACACTGCGTGCAGTGACAGAACAAAATTTCAGTTTTAACGTGGTTAAAATATCAAGTTTTATGCGTATTATTAATATTGTAGTTTGTACTGGTTTTAAATTATGTACTGCCAAAGCACTCAGCATGTAATGTAGAAGAAGCTTTGCTTTGAAGAAGTGCAGCGTCGCTTTGCTAGCGCCTTTAACACCGCGCTGGGCGACAAGCGTGGAAGTGCCGAGTATGCGATAGTGTGCGCTGCAGTCAGAACCGCCGCGGAGCAAGCAGTCCCGATGATGCAACCGGCTCAACGTGGGCAGCCGGTCTGGCAGGACGACCCTGCGATTCAGGCAGCGAGGGAAGATCTGGAGAAGCTCCGCTTGAGCAGGCGACCAACCCGCGAGGCAGAGGCAGCTCTGGCAGCTGTCTACCTGCAGCGCCAACAAGCGGCTGTCGATGACGCCATTCAGGCTGTCTCTGCCGCTGGGCCCGATGCCAGAGGGCGCGTGGCCTGGTCCGCCATCAACGCTCTGACGGGAAGAAAGCGGCGCAATCCGCTGAACCTGGCTGGTGACACGCCGGACGAGCGTAGGAACGAGCTGCGCGAGTTCTTCGCCGCCATCGTCAACGCGCCGCCACCCCCGCTGCCAGACAGTCTGACGCTGCCGCCGGAGACGCCGCTGCCGGCAGAGGAGAGTTTCAGCGTAGCCCCAGTCAACGCAGCCGACGTTGTCAAGCTCGCCCAGCAGTCACCGGGCGGGAAAGCGCTGGGTCCGGACGAGGTGCCCATCGAGGCGCTGCGCATCCCCTGTGTGGCCGCTGAGGTCGCCAGAGTGATGAACCGCGTGCTCTTCGGTGAGGCGGCGCCCAACGAATGGACCACGGCGCACATCGTCGCTGTTCCAAAGAAGCCGGGCACCACTAGGCTTGAAGACCATCGAGGCATCTGCCTTCAGTCCTGTGCAGCGAAGCTGTTCAACCGGATGCTGCTTTCGCGGTTGCAGCCCGTGCTGGATCCGTACCTGCGCCCAGAGCAGAACGGGTTCCGGCCCCATCGCGGCACAGTGGCGCAGATCCTGGCTCTTCGCCGAGTCATCGAGGAGGCGCGGATTCGTCAGTCGATCCTGATTTTAATCTTTATTGATTTCAAGAAGGCATTCGACTCGGTTGTCAGAGCCGTGCTTCCAATGGTGCTCCGCGCGTACAACGTGCCTGAGCAGCTGATCTCCGCCATCATGGCGATGTACCGTGATACGACAGCTGCTGTGACAACACCGGACGGATGGACTCCTTTGAGACATCCTCCGGAGTGCTTCAGGGAGATACGCTGGCGCCGTTCCTGTTCGTCCTGGTGCTTGACTGGGTGCTGCGGACTGCTCTTCCTACCGACGACGACGGTTTTCTGCTGGAGCGACGCGTGGGTCGACGTCAACCGGAGAAGCGGCTCAGCGTGCTTGGCTACGCCTACGACCTCGCCCTGCTGTCCTCGACCGTCGAGGGCGCCCAACGGCAGCTGGACAGGCTGGTTGCCGTTGCGGCGAGTGTCGGCCTGGTGGTCAACACGCAGAAGACCGTTGTGCTCTGCGTGCCGGACGACATCGAGGCTGCAATATTTTGCCGAGGCGCTGACGGGCAGGCCACCGAACTCCCGCGATGTCAGCAGTTCGTCTACCTCGGCGGTCTGGTTCCAGACGCTCGCGAGGACCTGCGACGCCGCCGCGGGCTTGCCTGGGCTGCCTTTTGTTCTGTGAGGGCAGTCCTGCAGTCCGAGGCCCTACCGGACCGCCAGAGGGCGGCGCTGTTCCAGGCGGTAATCGAGACCGTCCTGCTGTACAACGCCGAGACCTGGACGCTGACGGACTCACTCGAACAGCAAGTCGATGCGGCGCACGCTGGTCTGCTGCGCGCCGCCTTCAACATCGGCGTCGAGCGAGTCACCAACGCGGCACTCTATCGCCGCGCTGGCCTGCCACGTCCAAGTGATCTACTGCGCCGTCGGCGACTCCAGCTCGCAGGCCATCTCATCCGCGCCGAGTCGTACTGCCCACAGCCGGTGCAGGAGGTGCTGCTGCTCACGCTGCAGGCACCCTACCGGCGAGGTCAAGCGCGAACTCGGCGTTATGTCGACTGTCTGCTGGCTGACGCCGGCGCCCCGGACACTGCCGGTGGCGCGGCCTTTGTTCGCGCCCAAGCCATGAAGCGCGCCCTGTGACGCTGACTTTTACCATCATGACAGCGTATTTTGTTGTTGTTGTTGTAGAAGAAGCTTATTATAAGAGTTAGAAATGAGAATAGAAATTAGAGAGCCCCACAGCAACCTGAGGATTAAAGCAGCACATGAAAGAGCAAATGGTCGCTAGCATGAGCAACGATCGATTATTCCCTTATTTAAGCCAGCCCAGAGGTGCAGACCGCCCAAAACCGGATCGGAGGGCAGGCCTGCGGAGAACAACCTGGAGAGACCGGACATCCCGCGAGGATGAACAGAATGTACCTGTTGGGAAGGGAAGGGACCGAAAGTGCTGTGGGGGACAGAGACCTAGGAAAGAGGAGAGCCACATCTAATTCAACCAATGCGATAAATCCCCACTCTGCCACCCCCGAGAGTTGCCTAACACCTATCTAGTTTAATGCTTTTGGCTATCAGTGTCTGCGCCCCTACTCAAAACATCGCGATCGCTGTTTTGTGTGGGCAGTTGCTCCATCCGCGATCTCGGGTGACGAACTGGCTGTTAAACTCTTGGAACAGACAGTCTCTAAGACCACCAGCAGGTGCGTACGTAAAGTTAGACACCGTGTAGTTGGTGCTCTCGGCCAGAATGAGCACGTTCAGGTAGTAGGCGTAGATGTAGGTGTCATTCCAGTACAGCAGGTCGACGCGGAACCGGTTGCTGTTGGGCTGAGCGCTGGTCCGGGCGTGCAGCCACTCCAGGCCTGGCGTTGTGGGATTTACAGGCACGAACTTAGAAAATTGCTTATTCTAATTAAATGAGCGAAGTTGCTGTCTCGTTATAGGGTTTAGAAACTAAGCAAAAACAATAGAAAGAGGCAAATAGGCTGAGCCTACAATAGCACACGCAGCGCATGGCAAAGCTACAGCAGATCCCATCCATTTCAGCCATACATTAAAGGCGAGGCGGCAATTTGACCTGGACGGTTGACAGGCGGAGACGCACGGCCGGATAATTCTTAATGAGCCCGGCGCGGAGGCCGCTCCTGGGGAGGAGCCGTGGACAGCCCAACCCCAACCTGGCGTAGCAACCGAGGGGTGGATGCGTGGGCCATCCCGCACAGAAGGACAGTGAACTGAGCTCCCTCAGATGCTCTAACGCAACCAGAGTAATCCATTAAGTCTAACCGTCTAGCCCTCGCCCCCGTAGTTACGGGCATGCCTAGTGTTGTTTAAATTGCATACGCTGTTTGTGTAAACCCCGCCGTCGTTAGGAAAGCGGTTGCCCACCTCATCGGCGGCAGGGGATGAAATTGTGGAAGCTCATAAATATACGTGAACTGGAAGCCCAAAAAGGCAAAGTCAAAGAAAAGCATCTCCGGTTGTTGTCGCTTGTTCCAGCGCTGTCTGATGGCAGAATATAACCGGTGTTTAGAAAACGAAAAACATCGCGTTATATTCGTCGTAATGTCCTAATCAGTAGTTTGATCGGGCATGGTTATTCATAGCCCTGTGGGCTCTGTTTTTCTTTGACTGAAAAGAACTTTTAGCTTAAATTACTTATCTGGTAACCAAGCACGACTTAAGTATTTTTATTAATTAAGTCTTTTGAGGTATTCCTTGATGGACACTGGTGAGATAGAAAGACAAAAAAGCAGATTACTGTTAGTAGTTAGATTTATATTAGGTAGGGGTTTAGAGAATTTTGCGAGACTTACTGCTTACTGACGGACTGATGCTTTATTTCTATCTACTGCGTTTGCGTAACTGTAGCCTCGAGAGACTAGGCTAAGGTCAATAAAGATTTAAGTCAACACAATTTCAATCGGAGCAAAGGAACCGCGGTAATACGCCCCAGCTAAAAGCTCCAAAGTGGTATCGTCTTACGTCTCTTAAGTATTTGCACCAGGAAGCCAACGTATTCCATAGAGATACATTTGAGAAGCGCTTGAGTCTTAGGGTGGAAAAACGTCCTGATCGTGTGGGAGGGGATCAGACCCGAATAGACTATGTCGTGGACAGAGCAGGTCCAGCAGGACGGTATACTTCGGGTCGTTGTGGTTTTTAGGGGCACCGAATCTACTTCCTGGCCAGAGACACCTTGCATGGCCTTTTGATTAAGACTGCAGCTTACAGTTGGCTTGGCCCACTTTGACCAGCAATCCCTGCGGTCTAATAGGTACAAAACCCACCCGCAGGGCTGGAAAAAGCAAGCAGCCGGGGAGAGCCATTAATTAATTGAGAGCCATTAATTAATGGAGACAGCGAACACTTGATCCAGCTCCTAGTTAAGAGACTGTTCTTGCCGTGCTGAACACATGCCTCCAGGCCCGGATCACCGAATTCCCGATGAGTCTCACCAGAAGGGCACTGTAGTGTGAGCATCTTTTGCGATAGTTTTGTATTCTATTAGTTATTTTCTGTAATATTGTTGATAATTATTATTTTGCTTTAATTTAGTCACGCGTTTTCAATGTACTTTTTTCTTGTTAGTTAGAGTCTAATTTTTTGCGTAAACAGGGTAGAAGTCAGACGCCATTTGTGACTCAGCGGAGGGTTGAAGTTTCTGCAAACCCCGGCTTTGCGCGGCCAGCCAATCAGAATCGGCCTGGACCCTGGCACGCGGCAAAATCCAACTCTACCCGGCGCCGCGGCACAGTGCAATTCAGCTTGGCGAGCGGCCGGCCAGACTACCACCACCCGGCTTGAGGGCGGTTGTGAGGGGTCTGACAATGACCATAAATGAAAGTGTGTTTGGCGATCGGATATCACCCTTCCCCTTCTCTCCTGCTTTTGGCCCTTGGTTTTGCTCAACTTCCCGGCCGTTTTGCCCTATTTTTTGGTTTCGCGCTTTGAGGCGCCCGATTTCATCACCCCCGGTCCGTGTTTCACTCCCTGCCCGACCGCTTCAGTCTCGGAGCGCAACGATACGGCATCAGTGTCTGAAGTCGTCGCTATTAAGCGCGGTCTAGATAGAGACTGACAGATTCGATCAAGTACGTGGCCTCGATCCCGAGGGCCTCAGTGTCGCACTGAAGGGCAGCGCTGATAGAACTTAGTTAGTGCTCCGCTGAACAGTCGATTCGTCAGGGCTCTCGTTTGAGTGTAGGTTCTGGGTTAGGCCAGTGGTCTTTCTCCGTGGTCCCGTGTCGGTTTCTTCTTCTTCTTATTCAAGCTGAGATCCGCTTGCAGTTTCGTAATTAAATTAATATTATTAATTGTTGTATCGTTATTATTGGTTTGTTATCATCAGTTCGAATTATCTGCGCCGCGAATTACGTTAAAAAATCTTGTAACTTTATTGAATCTAATTACTAGCTAAATCGTCGAGTCAATCAAACTTGGTCATTCTTGCTAGGATTATCACTCTCTAAATCTATTCGAATCGGTTTCACCTGTGTTCTTCCTTTGCTTGAACCGTACTGCGACTATTGGAGAAAGATTGGTAGAACTCGCCGACCGGCGATAGGCAATAGGGCCAATAGTTTTAAAATCTCTGAACGCTCCAAAAATAGGTTTGTCTAGGGCCTAAACTATTGCTTATCGTGCATGCTAATTATACTCATCACAGGCGGGAGAGGGAGAGGCAGGAGATGGAGATTAGGAGAGGGAGAGGCAGGAGAGGAACAGGCGGGAGAGGCAGGAGAGGGAGATTGGGAAAGGGAGAGGCAGGAGAGGGAGATGTGGGAGAGAGAGAGGCAGGAGAGAGAGAGGCAGGAGAGGGAGAGGCGGGAGAGGCAGGAGAGGGAGATTGGGAGAGGGAGAGGCAGGAGACGGAGAGGCAGGAGAGGGAGAGGCGGGAGAGGGAGATTGGGAGAGGGAGAGGCGGGAGAGGGAGAGGCTGGAGAGGGAGATGCGGGAGACGGAGATTAGGAGAGGAAGAGGCAGGAGAGGAACAGGCGGGAGAGGGAGAGGCAGGAGAGGGAGAGGCGGGAGAGGGAGATTGGGAGAGGGAGAGGCGGGAGAGGGAGAGGCAGGAGAGGGAGATGCGGGAGACGGAGATTAGGAGAGGAAGAGGCAGGAGAGGAACAGGCGGGAGAGGCAGGAGAGGGACAGGCGGGAGAGGCAGGAGAGGGAGAGGCAGGAGAGGGAGAGGCAGGAGAGGGAGAGGCAGGAGAGGGAGATTGGGAGAGGGAGAGGCAGGAGAGGGAGATTGGGAGAGGGAGAGGCAGGAGAGGGAGATTGGGAGAGGGAGAGGCGGGAGAGGGAGAGGCAGGAGAGGGAGAGGTGGGTGATCAGATAGGGTGGGGTCAGATAGGGTGGGATCAGATAGGGTGGGATCAGATAGGTGTGGGATCAGATAGGTGTGGGATCAGATAGGTGTGGGATCAGATAGGTGTAGGATCAGATAGGTGTGGGATCAGATAGGGTGGGATCAGATAGGTTTGGGATCAGATAGGGTGGGATCAGATAGGGTGTGGGATCAGATAGGGTGTGGGATCAGATAGGGTGTGGGATCAGATAGGGTGAAGGATCAGTTGTCGCCAATTGCAGATGAGTCAGTGGCGCCAATACAACTTGGAACTGCGAGGGCTGTATTTGGCTGTGTGAGGGCTGCCTTTGGCTGTGTGGGGCTGCCTTTGGCTGTGTGAGGGCTGTATTTGGCTGTGTGAGGGCTTCCTTTGGCTGTGTGAGGGCGGTCCTGCAGTCAGTCCCTGCCTGACCGTCAGAGGGCGGTGCAGCTCCAGGCAACACCGGACGCAGGTGGAGTCACTCGAACCCCAAGCTGAGGCGGCTGCTGCACTGCAGATGCTGTAGAGCCGAGTGGCCTCCCACAGTCGGAAGTTCAGGAGGTTCCGCTGCTGGCGCTGCAGGCAGCCACCGGCGATTCTGCGACTGCCTGCTGGCTGAGGAGGTGCCGGATGACCTTTGATGTTATTGTGGCCTTGCAGCTTTTTATGTACTGTTATTTTTTCTGCAGGAATTTCGTTGAACGGCATGTGCTTTGAAAAGAGGTACATCGGTGAAGATTTCAAGTACAGCAGCCTGGAGCAAAAGTTCGATTTCGCTGTGCATAATGGGCTCCTGAAGACGAAAGTGTCTGTAAAAAGTGTCAAGTTTTCCAATGTCCAACACTTTGAAAACCCAATAAGCAGCGATGTCTGGGACCCGACACGAGAACGCAAAACTGAAAAATTCGTGAGGCAGTCGGAGGGTGAAAACATGCTGCTGCACAACTGCGACTGTCGGCACTGCGCTCTGCAGCAGCTCCGGCGAATCACAGTCAGACAGTCAATGGTTATCGATGAAAACCGAGTGTTTTTGGGAGATCTGGAATGTGAGTACAAAGCAACACTGGAAGAAGCTTTTGTAAAATGGTTACCAAGTGATTCATTTAGAATTAGCGATTCAGGCTCAAACTCGGAGGGCGATGAAGATTCTGACGACAGCTTGGAGGAGACGGAGGAGAGTAAAGACTCTGAGATGGCAGTTGTCACTTTGGTGGCAGCCAAGATGTTCTTCGAACTTCGATACGGACTGTCCAGCTTCAAACAGGATGTTTTTCGGCATCCTCAATTAACCGCTAGGCTGCGAAGAAATCTCGTTCACTCCATGCAGCAGGAAGGCCAGGCTGGTGCTCACGCCGAGGTCATGCATGCTCTGATTGACAGGTCTGAATATTTTCAATAGTTAGGAGCTATAATAAGGCATGGTAGCTGGATTGACACTCATCTGAAACAACAACAACAAAAAAACAAAAAACAAAAACAACTAAAACAACAAAACAACAACAAAAATCTATACCAACAATAACGATATCAACAATATCAACAATATCAACGACGACGCCACAACAACAGTAGCAGCGACAATAACTAAATCAACAAGCGCCGTATTTGTATGAAATTTTTGCTACTCTAACTCTTTCCCTCTCCTTTCCGCTCCCTCGTCTTTTGTTTCAAGGGCTCTTTCCTTGTTTTAAGCAGACTCATGTTTCATGTAAAGTAAATTAAGTACTTTTTAATTCTCTGAAACGCAAAAATCCAAAAATTCAATGGTTTTTTTGATAATTGGTTTCTAAACACCAATTCGATACACTTATATTTTACCATAAATTTCTGTCATAGATTGCGCCATAAAAACTGTTCTAATTGTTACTCCAGTCAAACTTGTGCTCTGTACACAAATAAGAGTAATCAGATTTTGAACAATTTTTATGCCCATTGGCGGGATGCTCTTTTTGTCTATGGCTTTGACCGGGTCATTGTGCCCTGAAATTGTATGAGAGTTGCATCACGCTTTATAAGAAATAATTAAGCATGGTTTTCCGGGCACTCTTTATATTTATCCCTTATCCTATACAATTTTGCGACATACAGTATTGGCCCAGGTGCTCGTAGTATATATTGCAAGTATGTGCCTAATAATAGATTCATCTTTATTGCCTTATTTAGATTACTAGTACTTATTTAGATTACTAGGAGTTTTTCAACTAGATAATTAAATATCAATATATAGTGAAGCCTATTCTCGGCGCATTCGAAATCGTGTGTTGAATTTTCATTAAGTTTGACAGGCTCAGCAGAGGATAGAGCAGTGGTGAGAGGAGAGAGCGGTGTCAGTGTAGGTAACTAAAAGGGTAGAGGGACAACTGGAAGGGCAGAGGGGAGAACTGGAAGGGCAGAAGGGGAGAACTGGAAGGGCAGAGGGGGAGAACTGGAAGGGCAGAGGGGGAGAACTGGAAGGGCAGAGGGGGAGAACTGGAAGGGCAGAGGGGGAGAACTGGAAGGGCAGAGGGGGAGAACTGGAAGGGCAGAGGGGGAGAACTGGAAGGGCAGAGGGGGAGAACTGGAAGGGCAGAGGGGAGAACTGGAAGGGCAGAGGGGGAGAACTGGAAGGGCAGAGGGGGAGAACTGGAAGGGCAGAGGGGGAGAACTGGAAGGGCAGAGGGGGAGAACTGGAAGGGCAGAGGGGGAGAACTGGAAGGGCAGAGGGGGAGAACTGGAAGGGCAGAGGGGGAGAACTGGAAAGGCAGAGGGGGAGAACTGGAAGGGCAGAGGGGGAGAACTGGAAGGGCAGAGGGGGAGAAATGGAACTGGAACGTCCAGGCTGATCCTAGCCGGTACCCCAAACTCCATCGACTCCCGTTCCCCATCATCAGCAGTCCCGAGTCTCCCCAGCATCCGCAGCTGATCAGCCGGAAGTTAGTTTGGAAGCAGAATCGCTGAGATCGGTTCTGGAAGCTGCCGGCGGCCGTACGGAGGAAAAACATCGACCCAGACAGTCGACCGGAACGACCAACGCAGAGTTCCGTCATGCGGCGCCGGTCGGAAACTCAAATAGGCGGGCCTGGATGTCCATGCTTTACACGAACTCCTGCTTGCGGCAGCTGTGCCAGCCGGGGTCCGCAGTCACCAGTACCGGGATGCTCAGTTCCCACACGGAGATCACGCACTCATAGTGAGGCTCCTCGAGATGATGCAGCCTCTGCTTTCGTTCTTTGAGTTCCAGCTGGTTCCGATAGTTTTTGTGGGAACTCTTGATGCAATTCTTGTCGGATTTGCTCGCATTTCTGCTCCAAGTGAGCGATCTGGTTTTAAGGCTACGCAGTCTTTCGTTCATCAGACACAGGTGCTCATGCCTGGCGTCTGAGGACTCGTAGATCCGAGTCGCTTTAACCTCGTAGAAGCCATACCGGCAACCCCCCCCTGGCGGCGTCTGAGCGGACGTTATTGAATTCGAGAAATTTTCGATCAGTTGCTCGGCTGCATGTATACACTCAATGTCCCAGCGAATTTCCGGCTAGCGAAGGGGCAACATAGTTTATATTAATAGCTGAAGAGCCGAGAGGAACGTCTATATATTTTGGAGTTCGAAGAAATTCAATAGTTCATCCGATGCGTTAATAGTGCATAAATATTTTAAGAGTGCTAAAAGTGAGTCAAGCATCCGTGAGTCACGCACTCGAGTCCGGGATCAAACATATGCATATGCAAACATAGGCACACAGTTTGCTGTATTTAAAAATGTAGCTGTTTACCCTAAAACCCACAGTTTAACATTCTCCCCTGATTTCTGTATCCGTTTAGATTAGGCAATTCAATGCCGATGATATCATGACAGTCGCTAAAACATTTTGGAGCACAGAGAAAGCGATGCTTGAGGACTTTACCTTGGGACAAAAGACATGAGTTGTTAGAAAAAAAGTTCATTTGCCCCGCAATAAATCTAATGGCTGATTTACAAAGCGACCCATACTTGCCGTGAGGAGTGAGCCTCGGAATTATTGAAGTGTTTTTAAAGGCCACTAAAGTAGCTTTGTCTCTTTACTTTCACCCTACAGTATCCTGCTCATATCACTTGGCTAGAGTGAACTCTGCCTGTCAGTTCGGGTGGCGGGCGGTAAAGCAGCTTCAATCCGTTCAAAGGCGCTCTCTTGGACGCGTTGGTGCAGCTGCAAGGATGCAAGGCGGTTCATTCAGCTTCAGTGGTTGGATGGCGTAAGCCAGAGCAGCATGGGAAGGTTCACTGGAGGCAGCCTAAATATGATTGTCAAAAAACTGCAATTCAAAATTTCCAACTCAAAAATTACTACTACGTCGCTTCTTCTCCATGTAAATTTTAACGCTTCTGCCAGTATCAGCTACAGCTGCTTACAGCTAGTATCAAAGAGAGTATGCACATATCTTCGTTCTGGTGGTATTATTTTCTTTAATTTTGATTGCTTCTCCTGGTGCTGGATTCCCGTCGTGTTGACCATGATTTTACTTTCGGTTGGTGGCTTCGACATGAACTCTGTGCGTTGTTAAATAATAATGGCTTCTTGTTGCCAACTATGATTGTCTCATTCTTGTCTTCTGCACAAAAGTACAATAGAAATACATTTTAATGTTGAACAGCTATACGCATAGATACATGTACTCGTAAATCATAGATATAGACTGTACTGACTGTAGAAACTCGTATGACACCCGAAAATCTCTGGAAACAAAGCATCGAAGATCCAGTTGGCTATAACTCATTTGTGGAATGGTACACACACCTGTCACCGTCTTATTGATAACACACGCGTTTCTTTCTCCACTGAAACGACTGTTCAATTCTAATAAAATTCAAACGGATTGATACCTGCCCAATATATTCTGGTTTCTGCGTTAAAGAATATTTTAAATAGTTTCATTTTGTTCTTGAACTCGATTAGTAGCTCAAAAGAAGGTTTCTTGTAATCATTCAAGCTTGGTGTGAGCTTGAAAGGTATCTGACAAGACGGGTGACAGAGCCGCGCACCTGGGGCAGATTTCATGAGAAAACTACAAGCGACAAGTGAGAATTTGACAAGTGACAAGTGACAAATTTCAGTTATTTCTGTTTCATGAAACTTTTACAAAACGCTTGAAAATTTTCACTTGTCAGGATAGCGCTTGACAAATTGTCACTTGTCAGGATAGCGCTTGACAAATTGTCACTTATCAGGATAGCGCTTGACAAATTGTCACTTGTCAGGATAGCGCTTGACAAATTGTCACTTGTCAGGATAGCGCTTGACAAATTGTCACTTGTCAGGATAGCGCTTGACAAATTGTCACTTGTCAGGATAGCGCTTGACAAATTGTCACTTATCAGGATAGCGCTTGACAAATTGTCACTTGTCAGGATAGCGCTTGACAAATTGTCACTTATCAGGATAGCGCTTGACAAATTGTCACTTGTCACTTGTAATTTGTCTGACAAGTGGCTTCATGAAATCCACCCCTGGCATCCCGGCGGTACCACCTATAGCTGCTAACACTGCGTCCAGTGACAGAACAAAGTTCTTGTATTAACGTGGTAAAAATATCAAGTTTTATGCGTATTATTTACACTGTACATAGTTTAATCTATTATAAGAGTTAGAAATCGGAATGGAAATTAGAGAGCCCCAGAGCAACTTGAGGATTAAAATAGCACAGGGAAGAGCAAACGGTCGCTAACATGAGTAATGAGCTCATCCCCCTATATCAGCCAGCCAGCCCGACCCGGAGGTAACCGCCCAGAACCGGATCGGAGGGCAGGCCCGCGGAGAACAACCTAGAGAGCCTGGACACTCCGTGAAAATAAACAAAATGTAACTGCTTGATGGTAAGACACTGAGAGTACTGTGTAGGACAGATGCCTCCACAGTCTCCTCCTTAGAAGGGGGAGAACCGCATCTAATTCAACGAATGGGAAAAAAATCCTCACTCTGCCACCGTTGTGAAGGCGCTTCTCTCCGCTTCGAAGTAGAAATGTTTTGAAAATATTATAAACGGAGCGAAGCGCTTAATCTGCTCTCTTGGGTGAGGAGTCGTTGGAATACTTCTTTGTCTTTTCTATCTTGGCTCAGGATCCCTTAAGACTTGGCTTTGTTCTACAATATAATTTCGCTAAAGTAATCGATAGAGTCAGGACTCTTTTAGGCCTTTGAGAGTCCAATCTGACTGCACACCTGGCACGAGAGTTACTGAGAATGATGGAAGACAATACCACTAGACCCTACCTCCTTAAAATCCATGCTCAAACAAGGCACCCAAACAAAGATGATATTAATGATCTTGTTCACTCTCGCCTAATTTGTTAATTAGTATCAGCATGACCTCCAGGCCCGAGTTGATCTTTTTGACCCACTGAGTCGCCGATAAAGAATAGCCAGTTATCAGTGATGGACCCATGACTTTTGTTTAGGTTAGGTAAAAAAGCCGATTAGGGTCCACGACAATGCCGCATATGCCTGAGACCAATAAGGCAGTTTGAGAAAATAGCAGACCTCAGTGATAGCTCAAATTCGTATATTTAGGGATACAAAGTTGACGAGAAAATGTCTAGAACTGTGTGGAAAGGACTAAATAGAAAATAATCATTATGAATGACACATATGAATGAATGATTATGAAATATGCAAGTAATTCAATATCTCAGAGGGAATTTAGAGTAAGACACCTGAAAACCTCGACATGCCGAAAGCAAATACGGTAGTTAATTGTTGATGGTTCCGTGATGCTGTCAGGCTGACTTTATTGACACACGGAAAGAATGATGTGCGGTAAGAGTACAATCATCAGGTTGATAGCCATCATTAAGGCCGGGGACACAGGGGCAAACTGGATGGAGTCCTCAGCTGCAGCAAGGCGCAGGAACTCATACAGAATAGAAGTTTAAGAAGCTGACCCACACTTGGGTGTGTACGGAATCTGTAACTAATTAGTGAATTACCATTTCTCAAGGTGCGAATATAAAACGGATAATGGAAAATAAATTTGTACAAAAAGCCTTAACAAAATTCACTGGATCAACAATAGTAATCAAATTTTTATCAAAACTATAAGCTAGACAGGGGTTAAACACACAGGTCTGATTCACTAGACTTATAAAAAAAGGCTAAAACTGAAAAGTGGCAGCAAAGTAAAGGAAGTAAAGGAGAAGAAAAAAGCAAACAGACGGAACTCGGGACAGAACGATATCCAACAGGTGATCGCGAGAAAAAATGAATCGGAAAAATAATATTCTTGCAGCACACGCCACACTGCATGCCTTTCACTGGGTCGATGTAGTTAAAAAGAATTCAGGTGAGCATGAGCATCTCCAGCTGCTTGAAGCTGTAGTACCATCCATCGGTGATGTTCTTGGGAGCACTGCAAGCCCAGACGATGCCCTTGGCTCGGTCTGCAGCTGGCACATTCAGCGCCGTTGGGTAGTTGAAGTACTTGCCGAACGGACCGGAGTCGTGGCAGCAATTGTGCCAGTGAGGCTGCTCGTATTGAATTGCACAGTTTTGACCGCAGTTGCTCGATCCGCGATCGCGGGTGACGAACTGCCTGTTTGACTCTTTAACCAGACAGTCTTCGAGGCCACCAGCAGCTGCGAATGTAAAGTTAGACAGCATGTAGTTGGTGCTCTCGGCCAGAATGAGCACGTTCAGGTAGTAGGCGTAGATGTAGGTGTCGTTCCAATACAGCAGGTCGACGCGGAACCGGTTGTTGTTGGGCTGAGCGCTGGTCCGGTTGTGCAGCCACTCGAGGCCTGGCGTTACGAGATTTGCATTTAAAAGAAATTTTTTCATCACTTATAAATAAGCGGGCTAGCTATTTTGCTTGCTATTAACACCCAAGCAAAGGCACAGCCAGCGCGCAGCAAAAGAAATTGTTCAAGCCATGCAATTGTTTGATCTTAATGTCCTAACCAGTAGTGTGGTGGGGCATGACTATACATAGCCTGAGGGGCTGTTTTGCTTTGATTGAAAGAACCCTTGCTTTCAGCCGAGGTTGCAAATTTGGAAACCGAGGACGACTCGAGTATCGTTTATGAAGTCTTCTTAAGTAGTCTTTGATGGGAACTGGTAAGAAAGAAATAGTATAAAAAGAGGATTACTGTTAGTACTTACTAACAGTAGTTAGTAGTTAGTGGTAGTAGCTGTCGTTCACGCTTTTTTTAACATCTCGGCTCTATCTAAGGCGTTTGCATACCTGTAGCCTTGAGCAAAGGAGCCTCGGGAGACTAGTAGACTGGTGTTAGCAAGGTCTACTAAAAAGACTACAACTTGCATTTGGCTTGGCCCGCCCAGACCCGATGGCGGAACTCAGGCAGGGTACAGCAAGCAGCCACCGAAATCCATTTATTAATGGAGACAGCGAACAGCTGAACACATATTCCCGGCCTAGGAGCACTGAATTCCCTATGGGTCCCACTAGAAGGGTAACAACTTCCAGGGCACCTGCCTCACGGGTGGCACTTTCGGATACCAAGCTCCTGGAGCATTAAGACTCCCAGGATCACTTTATACTGACTCCATACAAGTAAGCCACCTAGAGCAGAGACGGCTCAACTAACGTCAGCGCGCTTATCTTCCAAAATGTAGGCAATTCGAGCAACTCCTATAAGAGGCCATCTGGTCGAATAAAACGACACACTCCACACAAAAAGTTAAGATGTCAGAATTCATCGTAACTAGTGGCTCCCCCAGCAGTCTCGCCTGTTGAACTATAAAATGTATTCATTAAATTTGCCTTTCAACAACCTCTCGCCAATTTCGCATGTAACATTTGATTATACGAGTACGCGTGTTAATTCGATGCGTTAAGTAGTCTCAAGGTACAGACTGAAAGCGAATCTACCAGTAAACTAGTAGCTAATTTTCAAGAGAATAATAAAACAGGTAAATCCTCTAAGACCACAAGTAAAAAACATTAGATATAGATCAACAGGCCGCGATTTCAGCAGTAATGGTCTGCAGCAATACCGATTTGCATTTTGTCTCACCAACAAAGTAGTTGCTATGATAAGTGCCGAAGCCGGTCTTGTACTCGGCCCAGAGCCGGTCGAAGCTCAGCGCGTCCGACACTCGCAGGTTGACGGTCTCGAAGCACTGCTGAGTGGCCACAGTGTGGAACTCCTGCGTTTGAAAGTTTGATGTGCAATTATGAGAAATGCCTATTGTGATAGCACCTGTCGAGAATCGCTTTCTTAACACTCACATAGACGGCCAGCTCAGAGCTGCCCGGAGGCTGCTCGAACCAGCGGCACAGCGGGTAGTCGGTGAGCAGAGAGCAGTTGCTGGAGTTGAACACAATCCCGCGACAGGCCGGCACCTCGCTGCACTTGTCAACGCAGCCAACGAGCGATGAGACAGCTGGCTGGTGTAGAAGAAATTCAGCGAAGATCTTCACCGAGTTGTTGGGAATGTGGACCCGCTTGTGAGTCACGTTTCTAGAAGCTAGGTACTCTGTGGAATGAATGATAGATTAGTTTCTATGCTTCAATTCATTTGCGTTTAGAAGCTGCTAGAGACAGATAGAGTTTGAAATTGGTCGCCGCTTTCAGAGGCTCGATGGAGCTAAGCGGCTAGTTTTAGTGCGGACTTGTGGATTATTTACGAGTATTTAGTCATTTTGTTAGCCTATTTCATCCATCCCAAAGTCGCGTCAGTTCTAATGGGCGTGTTATCTCTCGCATACTGGAAGCACTGGAATGAATCTCGAACCTGTTGTGGTGTGCCTTTTTGGAACTCAGCTTGCACTTAATTGGCTCCTAATGGCCTGGTGACTTTTTTAATTTAATTTCTATTGAAGTAGCTTCAGATCTTTCTCAAGCCCCCAAAAGTGTATAGGTACACTCGCGGCTCTAAGGAACCCATAGATAAATTTAACGTCTCTGCATCTCTGCTTGGCTTGGCTTGGCCACAGCAGAACCAGGCTCTGTATCGAACCTGGATGCGGTGCTCCGTGATGAGATGCCCCTATTGGACCTACGAATTATCGAAATACAACCCTTTTTCGCTCGAGGGCCTTCAAGTGGCCTTGCGGCAAGACTGGCTAAACAGTTTACCACGTCAAGTTGAAAGCTTAATTAGTGCACAATGAGTTAATAAGCGATGGCCATTAAAAATCAAGTCAAGCCGTCTGCTTCACTGCTTGTTAGTTGGTACCTTGCATACGATATGATTAGACTTCATTCGTCATTTTTGCAAACTCACCGAGTAGACGGCCACTGTCAGTGCCTCTGAGCACCTGCTGCTCAAAGTCGTCAGCTTTCCAGATCTTCACACCGGGCTCAAGCCGAATCTTCCTGGCAACAAAGCTGCTGTTGATCAAGCCCGGCTCGCTCACAGTGTTGATGACGAGCATTTGGCATTCGAGGATTTCAGCTTCCTTGACGATTGCGACAGCGCAGGACGTTGCCCAGCACTTCCACAAGCAGAGGGCATTGGATTGAAGGCCCGTCTCGTTGAGCAGCTCGCTGCTCACGTAGTTGCCGATGCTGATGGAGCCGCTGGTCAACTTATTATAGGTGCGAGCACTGGCGGTTCTGGGAGCAGAGGTGCCCACAGCTAAAAGGGGTGTTTATGAGTAGTGAGCGCGATTTCGAGTCTTCAAGGTGGCAGCATTCTATTCAGACTCACCCGTGAGCAGCTGGCACAGAAGCAGCTGCAGCAGCTCGGACTGCTTGGTTGTCAGTTTCATTGCAAGCAGGAGTTGCTAGGCAGATATTTGATTTTGCTAGTTGACTTTTCTGATAAGAGATATTCCGCGACACAGCCCTAGATGGGGGCTCTTAAATTATGGGATCCGCTGCCCCCTAAGTGTCGGGAAACAGACGGTTGTCAAGGGGCAAAACGCCCCACCCTCCCTTTTCTCTGTCCCACAGTTACTGGACACGGCTTTATCAGTGTCCGGAAGTGAGGCTTAGGAACCCCTACTCAAGTTGAGTGGGGTTTGGGAGGCCATTAATATTGCATCTATTAAAAAAAAACAACCGTGCGCTGTGCAGTGATAGCTGCATTCCATATTGAATCGGCTTTTTAATTTCAACCATTGGGAGGTGGTGGCATCCGCTTCGCTTAGTTCGCTTACTCTCTACTCCAGCTCAGGCCCGCAGCATGCAGCCAGGGGCAGGAGCAAGAGTGTACACCTGCATGATGCGGAGCGGCGTAAAACAACACAGAATCCAACCTCCAGGTCGCATCAATTTTGCAGCATACGCTTTAGCTAGTTTATTAGGAACTTTTTATCACTAACTATCGCATCCGTTATACTAGCAATTTTGTTTTAACTCAATATGGAAAAATGCTGCAGTTTTCAAACGTTTTCAAACTAATAGATTAGCCGTTCTAAGAAACTCCCAGAGGCATAGACTGACGTTTTTTTAAATATACTGGTATCAAGCACTCAGCAACAGTCAAAACCTCCACCCTAGACCCAGTGCTCCTGAGCATCATTAGAGTGCAGTGAGCTTAAGTCATTCTCTCAACCTATCTCTCTTCAGCTTGAGCTATAAGGCTTTAATAAATCATTGACATGTTCATTTCTATATACATGTAAGGGTATAAGTAGTATACTTATGCGGATGCCATGTCGCTTGTCTCCTTAATCTCTTTATTAATACTTGACTCGTACTAAACATTGGGAGGACAAAATGCACTGCTAATTGGTTGTCTAACTGTTATCAATCACACCAAGGAAATTAAAGAATACTTTTTAAAACCTCTAGTTAGAGAAAAAAGTTATCCATGAGTTCATGGCGTCCTCCGCACTAATATGATCTCTTATTGTTACTTTTACGCTCGTAATAATAAACTATACAGCATAATCAATGAGCTACTCATTCTAGTAGTACAGTAAAAATCTGAGAAATATTTTAGTCCACATATTTAGTATCACCGCCCGAGTCAGTGACACGGTGGCTACCCCCCCCCCCCCAGCTTGAGCCCCCTCTCCAGTGCTCAGGGGCTCCGCTCTCCGCTGCAGTGCCGCAATGCACTGTCATGAGCTGCATTTGCTGAGCAGCTGCTGAGCACTGCTGGGACCTCGGAAGGACAAAACTCATTCAAATGCCTGCTGTTGGAGACTGCGAGCTCAGCCCCACCTCATTCTGCATCATTTAGAGATGCCAGCCTCCTCACTGCACAGGCTCTGAGCAGCTCATTGTGCCTCCGTACTGACCGCCTTCTGCTCTGCTAAACAAAAAAATTGACCTATTATCTCAGCTGCACCACTTCGGACTGCCCTTGGCTTGGGGGGTTGCTTGTCTACTTTACACTTGGGCCTGTTCCGTGGGCTTTAGTGTAAATTGTGTTACCCCACCCCTCCCCATTGTGCCCTCCTTTCGTCCGCGCCCCCTCCGCTGCCTGCCGAGGGTCCTTCACCCCTTATTTTCAGGCTCAGCCTTGTCTGTGCAATTGATCTGATTGCACCACTTCGGACTGCCTTTGGCTTGGGAAGGTTGCTTAGTAACTCCCCAGAGTACCGCTCACTGCACTCTCTTCTAGGCTTTTCTTGCGCACCTGCTAAAGCTGCTCAGTAATGAACTCAACTGATTCCCCATCCAGCATGCACCCAGCCTGCAGGCTCTGCAATTTCTAGCTCAGATTCCATTAGCCACCAGCTCGGTGCTTGCCCAGGACAGTGCGGGACTCACATATAGGCTGATTTTGGATTCCACACAGTTTATCTGTGCACTGCGGCTGCCTGTCTTATTTATTGCTTTTTGCATTCGGTGACCGGCACTTCAGCATTTCACTGCTGAGATTGTCAACTCCACAGCTCAGCTTCTCTATTCTCCATCAGATCCCAGCTCAGCTTCTCTCTTCTCCATCAGATCCCAGCTCAGCTTCTCTATTCTCCATCAGATCCCAGCTCAGCTTCTCTCTTCTCCATCAGATCCCAGCTCAGCTTCTCTATTCTCCATCAGATCCCAGCTCAGCTTCTCTATTCTCCATCACATCCCAGCTCAGCTTCTCCATTCTCCATCACATCCCAGCTCAGCTTCTCTATTCTCCATCAGATCCCTGCTCAGCTTCTCTATTCTCAATCAGATCCCAGCTTGGACCCCCAGTCTTCGCCCAATAACATTAGTTTTCTCCAGTTTCTAGAAAGCTAAAGAAGCCAAAAGTGCAGCTGGTCGCCAACCCACTGGAGGGCTGCTTAGAGGGAGGGTGACTACCCCCCCCCCCAGCTTGAGCCAACCCTCCAGTGCGCAGGGGCTCCGGTGCAGTGCTGCAATGCGCTGTCATGAGCTGCATTTTTTGCTTAGCAGCTGCTGAGCACTGCTGTGTCTCAGAAGGACAAAATCCATTCAAATGCCTGCTGTTGGAGGCTGCGAGCTCAGCCTCACCTCATTCTGCATCAGTTAAAACTGCCTGCCCCTTAACTGCAGAGGCTTTGAGCAGCTCATTGTGCTTCCGTATTGAGCATCTTTGCAAAGCACTGCTCACTGACCTCTCAGCTCTTGGGCAGTCTGGGGCACTCGAAAGCGGTGTGTCTCTCTCACCTGCTGCATGTTCAAGCTCTGCTTTTCAGTCTGGAGCAGCTTGATAAATTGACAAAATGACAAATTCGAAACTAATGGCTCATAAAATTTAACAGCATTTAGCAGCCGCTGTGTAACTGATGGAGAATGGAGATCATAAGCTGTAACGGAGAATGAGTTGAGGCATCTCAGAGCTGCAGTTTCTGTGCAATGGGCGGTGGCAACTCTCTGTCTCCCCGCCTCCTCTGCACCTGCCGCCAACCTGCTTAATTAGCAAGCACTTCTCAGCCATAGCTCAGCCTAAATAGTGAGCTTCATTGTCTTTCCGTGAGTTTCTACTCTCTATAACCCCCGCTATTTTATGCATAGCTCAGCTGAGAAGCAAAAGAAGAATGCTCGACACCTCGTTTCTAACACAGCAGTCTGCACTTTTTATATTTGAGTTCGGCAGCTGACAAAAAAACGTTATTGTAACATTTTGTGAGCCTGAGTCCAGGGAAGCCAGTTTAATAACAATAAATTAAACTTTGTATCAAAATCAAGTCTTCGGAAGGTTAGATTAAGCTTTGTGTCAAAACAAGATCTACTAAAGGCTATATTAAATTTTGCATTAAAACAAAATCTACTAAAGGCTATATTAAAGTTGGTATTAAAACAAGATCTACTAAAGGCTATATTAA
Organism: Macrostomum lignano; assembly: GCA_002269645.1. Lineage (NCBI taxonomy): Eukaryota > Metazoa > Platyhelminthes > Macrostomidae > Macrostomum > Macrostomum lignano. Next base: position 169,169 of record NIVC01001525.1, on the reverse strand, counting down.
AGTTTGTAGTAAAACAAAATCTACTAAAGGCTATATTAACGTTTGTATTAAAACAAAATCTACTAAAGGCTATATTAAAGTATGTAGTAAAACAAAACCTACAAAAAGCTATATTAAACTTTGTATCAACCCCAAATGAGATGATGGGGTGGGTGCAAAGCTAGAGGTACTACAAAGGCCACAATAAAAAAGTGGCGTAGGATCAGCTTATAGGATAAAATTTTCAGTATTATTCAAGGCTGAAACTCCTCAAGCAGCATCAGCTTTCAACCACAAGAAGGAAAATAATCCCTGCACAGTCTCTAAACAGCAGGCGAATGCAGTCTATGCTGAACATGGCGTGAGCAGAACGGGTTTGCTGAGATTCAAACGGCTGTTGGATCTGAATTAAAGTAAGCCAACAATTAATTAGATCAGTTTCTGTCATTTCCTTGCGCCGAACAGCGAGCTCAGGAATCCCTTTTTCAGCTTCCTGTCCGTCAGGAACTCGTGCTCCAGCAGCTCCACTGCAGGTCTTCTCCTCCGACAGTCCTTGGCGGTGCAGCGGCTGTAGAAATCCCTCAGCTCTGCGGACCGGCCGTCCGGGAGGGCGGGGGCGCCCTTCCTGTCAATCAGTTGGGTCATTTCTATGAAGCTTCCAACGTTCGCGAACGGCCTCAGTCCAGACACCATCTCAAAGACCGAGCAGCCGAATGCCCAGATGTCCGACTCTCTGCTGTACTGCACGCTGTCCGACTCTACCGCTCCGAGCAGCTCCGGCGCTATGAAGTTCAGAGTGCCTTTCGGTGACTGAGTGGAGGCTGAGATGTGGCTGACTGACTCCAGCTTGATTGACAGGCCGAAGCCAATCAGCTTGATTCGCGTGTTGTCAGCACAAACAATTATGTTGGAGCAGTTGATGTCTCTGTGGATGACGGGCGGCTGCCGGCTGTGCAGGTAGAGCAGCGCGCGGCAGATCTGCGAGCGGTCGGTCAGTGAGCAGTCATCATTCATGGGAACATGGAACAGGAGAATCAAGGATACACAATGCTTACCTGCTCGCTGAAGTCTCGAATCTTTGGCTCGTCCAGCGGCTTGTTGTCGATAAACCTCTCCAAACTTCGGCCGTCCAGCAGCTCCATGAACACAACGACTGTGGCGGGCTCTGGCTGAGCGATGTGCAAGAACCTGAGGATGTTGGGATGCCTCAGTCGGCACAGGTTTCTCTCGCTCTCGACAGCTCTTTGGATCTCTGTGCTCACAGCGGGCAGCTCATCACCGAGCTGCACAGGAAGTCTGAGAGTCTTGGCAGTGCACGTGATGCCCGTGTCAGTTCGAACTTCGTGGACTTCGCCGAAGCCTCCGCGGAAAATGAGGCGAACGGCGTCCCAGCGCTTCAGGAACGGGGGGCCTTCGGGTCTGAGGGGATGCGAGTTTTGGGCAATAAGGGATAATTTGCATGCTGTAGCTGTGTGTGCTGTAGCTGTGTGCTGTAGCTGTGTGTGCTATAGCTGTGTGCTTTAGTTGTGTGTGCTGTAGCTGTGTGTGCTATAGCTGTGTGCTGTAGCTGTGTGTGATATAGCTGTGTGCTTTAGTTGTGTGTGCTGTAGCTGTGTGTGCTGTAGCTGTGTGCTGTAGCTGTGTGCTGTAGTTGTGTGTGCTGTAGCTGTGTGCTGTAGCTGTGTGAGTTTTAGCTAACATACGGAGACTCGTCGAAGTAGTTCCTCTCTTCAAAGCTGAAACAGGCGATGCAAAAGATAAATACATTTTTAGAAAGAAATCATAAATCAAAGGAACTCAGAGAGACAGGTGCAAGTCAGAGAGACATGAATCATTTTTTATAAACTCACCCACGCAGCAGCTCAGCCAGTTTGCTTCTTCGATTCTTTGTAGCCAAATCCAGCGCAGTCTTACCCTGACAGTCCTTCAGGCTCCAATCCGCCCCTGAGTCCAGCAGAACCCGACCGACTGCATCGGCGGTATCGGGGGGCGCCCAGCTGGCTGCCTGCATAAGCGGCGTGAATTCATCCAGAGCCCTGGCATTGGCGGAGGCTCCGGCAGCCAGCAGAGCGGAGGCTGCGGCAGAATTGCCAGCCCTGGCTGCAAGGTGCAGGCAACTGTCAGCCGATACATTCGCACAGGTGGGGTCACCCAGCTGCACAAGCTGCCGCCACAGAGCCTCATCACTGCACGAGCTGTTCTGAGCTGCCCACATCAATGTGGTAAATCCCCATCCCTCAGGCAGGTCACAGCTTCCGCTGGTCGCCTCTCGTCGATTTGCCTCCTCCTGCAAAGGCGAGTGGGAAATTTGAGCACAGCTGCTCAGCTGCGGCCGCATCGGCACTGCAGATGCCACTCACCTGAGCTGTCAGACCGGAGATCCTGCCACCTGCATCCACAGCCAGCCGCATCTCCCTTCAACAGCAAAATGAGCAGCGAATTTGTAATTTTTTTAAATCGGCCAACTATGATGGCGAAAATTAAATTCTAGAAATTTCGAATTATCTGAGCTGCTCGCAGATGGAGTCGCCAAGAGGACTGCAGCAGTTCTGCTATAATCAGCATTGGCGAGAGCGCATCCAACCTTTCACACGCAGCCGATTGCTACAAAATTGGACACAGCAGCGAACTGCTCACTCACCGCTCGATGTAGCTGGCCAGCTCTGAGTGGCCGCTGAGCCTCGCCAGGTCCGCCGCCGTCCGACTCTCGCGATCCTCCAGTCCGAGCAGCCGCGACCTCTTCGAGTTTCCGTGATTTATACACTCATTGAACCTCATCTGCCTGAGCAGGTGCAGCAGGTGCTTGGCGCATTTCCAGCTTCCAGTCCGCGCCGCCTCCATCAGCGGAGTGGCGCCGTTGTCGTTCCGCAGCCACTTCGCATCGAACGACAGCAGCGTCAGCAGCCGCAGGTGGTCCCGCCGGGCTGCCAGGTGCGCAGCCGTGTTGCCGTTCGCGTCAGCCGCCTTGGGGTTCGCGCCCAGCTTAAATAAGTACAAGATGCACTTTTCAGTTTGCACGGGAGTCTCAGGAGCGTCGGCCACCAGCATGAGGACGGTCCGACGAGCTGCATTAGCGCTGGTGACCAGCTGGCGCGTCGCCAGCCGCCGCACCTGGTCGAAGTCACCTCGGATGACGTCGTTGGCGAGATTCTCGAGAGCGGCTGGTGAGTCTCTGACGATTGCCCGGTTGTTGGGGTTCGGCTGAGTGAGTTCCTGCAACTGAAATTGAGGCACCCAAGCTGCACATTCAAACATGTGAGTGAGTTCCTGAAACTGAAATTGAGGCACCCAAGCTGCACATTCAAACATGTGAGTGAGTTCCTGCAACTGCAATTGAGGCACCCAAGCTGCACATTCAAACATGTGAGTGAGTTCCTGTAGCACTTACTTTTTCAAACGGAAATCCAATAATCGATTGTCTTGACATTTCGAATGACTCGGTGCTTGCAGTCACGTGTCTCAGCTCAGAGCAGCTCAGAGCGGCGGTCTCAACTGCAGCAGATTTTATAGGCGTCAGGAGCTGCAATGGTAGCTTTTCTTAGAATTCTTGCTTCGTGCTACTTACAGCAGTAGACTTTTATGCTTTTGACTGAAGCAATTGTGCAATCATGTGCAACTTCTAGGCATGGAGTAGACAGGGTTATTTATTTCAAACGATCAAAGTTAGCTCGAATACGGTTGTATATTGCAGTAAAGCGCAGTGGCTCAGAGCACTAACGAACAACGTGCAATTTTTTCGCCGATCATGCATATCTTCTTTTGATGAAAATTTCGAATTGGAAGTGGGTCAAATATTCGAAAAACTATATTTTATTGCTTTTAGTAGGCGCCCCGTTTCTAAATTTCATTGCTCAGTTCAACAATTTAGGGCTCTCCTAGGAGTCTACGAACGTTGCCAGCTGGAAAGTTGCCAGCCGGAAAGTTGCCAGCCGGAAAGTTGCCAGCCGGAAAGTTGCCAGCCGGAAAGCTGCCAGCCAAGAAAATTTTCAGCTAGAGAGATACCAGCTCAGAATTTCATCAGCTGTCTAATTTTACAATTATAATCAATTGAAGAGCTAAAGTAAACATTTTTATTCGATTAGGCTGCATAAAAGACCTGCATTTAAAAAAAATTCAGCAGTTGAATACATGTGGCAGTTGAGCTCAGTTTTGCTTGGTAATAATAATATAATTGCACAATTTCTAAAGAGTAAATGTATACTATAAGGCTAATAAACTGCATCCTCCCTAAAGACTGGAGGAGGCCAAGGCCAACCCACCCAATCCGCTACACCGCCAACCAATCATAGCCAAGCGCCCCACTTTTGCCTTCGATTTTCTCACATCAATTAATTCTTCCTGCGTGGCAGCGCCGGCCCCTAGCGTTCCACTCAGCCGAGGATAAATGGGTGGGGGTTCTGAGGGGTTTGTCTAGGGGGTGGGGGTTCCGAGGGGTTTGTCTAGGGGGTGGGGGTTCTGAGGGGTTTGTCTAGGGGGTGGGGGTTCTGAGGGGTTTGTCTAGGGGGTGGGGGTTCCAAGGGGTTTGTCTAGGGGTGGGGGTTCCAAGGGGTTTGTCTAGGGGTGGGGGTTCTGAGGGGTTTGTCTAGGGGGTGGGGTTCTGAGGGGTTTGTCTAGGGGGGGGGTTCTGAGGGTTTGTCTAGGGGGTGGGGGTTCTGAGGGGTTTGTCTAGGGGGTGGGGGTTCTGAGGGGTTTGTCTAGGGGGTGGGGGTTCTGAGGGGTTTGTCTAGGGGGTGGGGGTTCCGAGGGGTTTGTCTAGGGGTGGGGGTTCCAAGGGGTTTGTCTAGGGGGTGGGGGTTCTGAGGGGTTTGTCTAGGGGATGGGGGTTCTGAGGGGTTTGTCTAGGGGGTGGGGGTTCTGAGGGGTTTGTCTAGGGGGTGGGGGTTCTGAGGGGTTTGTCTAGGGGGTGGGGGTTCTGAGGGGTTTGTCTAGGGAGTGGGGGTTCCAAAGGGTTTGTCTAGGGGGTGGGGGTTCTGAGGGGTTTGTCTAGGGGGTGGGGGTTCTGAGAGGTTTGTCTAGGGGGTGGGGGTTCTGAGGGGTTTGTCTAGGGGGTGGGGGTTCCAAGGGGTTTGTCTAGGGGGTGGGGGTTCCAAGGGGTTTGTCTAGGGGGTGGGGGTTCTGAGGGGTTTGTCTAGGGGGTGGGGGTTCTGAGGGGTTTGTCTAGGGGGTGGGGGTTCTGAGGGGTTTGTCTAGGGGGTGGGGGTTCTGAGAGGTTTGTCTAGGGGGTGGGGGTTCTGAGGGGTTTGTCTAGGGAGTGGGGGTTCTGAGGGGTTTGTCTAGGGGTGGGGGTTCTGAGGGGTTTGTCTAGGGGGTGGGGGTTCTGAGAGGTTTGTCTAGGGGGTGGGGGTTCTGAGGGGTTTGTCTAGGGAGTGGGGGTTCTGAGGGGTTTGTCTAGGGGGTGGGGTTCCGAGGGGTTTGTCTAGGGGGTGGGGGTTCCGAGGGGTTTGTCTAGGGGGTGGGGTTCTGAGGGGTTTGTCTAGGGGGTGGGGGTTCTGAGGGGTTTGTCTAGGGGGTGGGGGTTCTGAGGGGTTTGTCTAGGGGGTGGGGGTTCCGAGGGGTTTGTCTAGGGGGTGGGGCTCTGAGGGGTTTGTCTAGGGGATGGGGGTTCTGAGGGGTTTGTCTAGGGGATGGGGTTCTGAGGGGTTTGTCTGACTGTCCTTCCTTGCCTTCTCTTAGCTTTCTAAAGACATGTAGTCATGTATAGTAATATGTATTATCAATTATTAAAAATTAGTAGTGCCATTTATAATTACATGCGTACCAAGCAAAACTGAGCTCAACTGCTTCAATAATTTTGCAACAAAATATGCAGGACGCAATTATACTCTTGTTTTTAGCCACATGTACCGTATTCAATTGCTAAACGTTTTTTAAACACGTTTATGCAGCGCCGCCTAATCGAATAAATAAATATATTAGTATACTTCAGTCTTTAACTGTTAAAATTTAATATTTATTATTGTAAAATTAGACAGCTGATGAAATTCTGAGCTGTTATCTCTCTTGCTGCAAATTTTCTCGGCTGGCAAAGTTCTTGGCTGGCAACTTTCCGGCTGGCAAAGTTCGTGCTCCCCTCTCCTTGGCCAATGTACAGTGTCTGTCTGTCTGTCTGTCTGTCTGTCTGTCTGTCTGTCTGTCTGTCTGTCTGTCTGTCTGTCTGTCTGTCTGTCTGTCTGTCTGTCTGTCTGTCTGTCTGTCTGTCTGTCTGTCTGTCTGTCTGTCTGTCTGTCTGTCTGTCTGTCTGTCTGTCTGTCTGTCTGTCTGTCTGTCTGTCTGTCTGTCTGTCTGTCTGTCTGTCTGTCTGTCTGTCTGTCTTAGTGTCTGTCTGTCTGTCTGTCTGTCTGTCTGTCTGTCTGTCTGTCTGTCTGTCTGTCTGTCTGTCTTAGTGTCTGTCTGTCTGTCTGTCTGTCCAGTTCCCTTACCCCGTTGTCCTTAGCGTCTCCGCCCGGTTTCTGTCTGTTAATTTTCTAAGAGCAGACTTGGAAGAGGCAGGACTTAGTCCGGAGGGCCCACCCAGCCTGGTCTCAGCCTCATCCCGGGTGGGTGCTCAGTCTTCCTACGGCTGACAAAAACTGGCGGAGAAAATTTTGAGCAGTGGGCAGCGGTGGGGCGAAGGCGGCCGGGCGGCGGGTGGGGACAGCTCAGTTTGTTTAAGACAAAAGGCGCGAGCCGGGAGGCTGGGCTGCTCAACGGAGTTCGGTTGGCTGTTGCCAAGGAATATCGGCCCAGGTTTTCATTAGCAACTCCGCCAGTGCCGCCCTCCGCCTTCTGCCCTGCCCGCCCGGCCAGCAATAGAGGAGAGGGGAGCTGGCAGAACGGGGAGAGAAAGAACTGAGGAGAGAAGGTTGAGAAGCTGCTCCCCAATAGTCTTTGCGGACTTGCCCGGCTTTTGTGCATCCCCCCCTGACTGCGTCTCCATCACAAACTCTTCCCCAAAGAGTGCAGCTGCGGCCGCTGAGACAGGAGTAGAATAAGCGGAACCCAAGCAACTCTGAGGCTGGGAAACTTCTGTGGCTGCCTGAGTGTGACCTGTCCGCTCATTGTCTCACTTCGCCTTCTCAACCAGGTGAGTCTGTGATCCCCCATCTGTGTGAGTCCACCTGTCCCCTCACTGTGTCTCACTTTGCCTTCTCAACCAGGTGAGTCTGTGATCCCCCATCTGTGTGAGTCCACCTGTCCCCTCACTGTGTCTCACTTCGCCTTCTCAACCAGGTGAGTCTGTGATCCCCCATCTGTGTGAGTCCACCTGTCCCCTCACTGTGTCTCACTTTGCCTTCTCAACTAGGTGAGTCTGTGATCCCCCATCTGTGTGAGTCCACCTGTCCCCTCACTGTGTCTCACTTTGCCTTCTCAACCAGGTGAGTCTGTGATCCCCCATCTGTGTGAGTCCACCTGTCCGCTCACTGTGTCTCACTTTGCCTTCTCAACCAGGTGAGTCTGCCGTCCTCAGCCGTGAGTCCGTGAATACGCCTGCCACGCGCCCATGAGAGGCCCATGAACGAGTGCGGCTGCCCTGTCTCCTGCCTGAGCCTCCTCAAAGCCACTCTGTGCAGAATTCGCAGCGCCAAGCAGCAAGGAAAAGAGAAAGCAACAACAACAGCAGCAGCAATAGAAGACACCGAATGGCGCAAGCTCAGCATCGCTGAAGCCGGTGACGTTTCCGGCTTCGGGATGAATGACAGCCGAGAAGGCAGCGGCGGTGGCGGTGGCTGCTGCTGCTGTCCCTGCTGCTGTAGTCGGCGTCAGCTGAGCTCAGAGATCGTGTGGGAGCAGTGCTGGTCCCATCACGGCGCCCTGATCCGGAGCCGGCCGATCTACCAGCTGCTGGACCTTCAGGGCGGCGGTCGACTGGTCGAAGCCTACGAATCAGGCGGGATCGCCGGCGCCAGGGCGCTGATTCTCACCGAGGTGGCGCCGTTTCTCTACAACGGAGGCGCCGGTCGGGAGGTCTCCGGCGCCGAGCTGATCGCTGGGAGGCTGCGCCAGGTCGGCTTGGCTAGCGATGAGGCAGCGGCGCCTGCTTCTGGATGGCCGCCGGTGCCACCGGCCCCGCCGCCACAATTGCCGACTCGTTGCGGTCAAGCAGAACCGCCGTCACCACGGCTGACGAGGTGCTGCAGGATGTCGAAGACTCTGAAGATGTCGACAGAGAAGCAAGGGTGAGGAATGATAACGATTTTTAGGAATGATGATTTCTAAGAATTGGCATTTCAAAGAATGATTTCCAAGATAGATAATTTCTAAGATGATTTCTAAGAATGATTATTTCTAAGATAATATTTCTAGGAAAATGATTTCAAATAATGATGATGTCTAATAATGATGTCTTCTAAAAAATCGATTTTTAGGAACTATATCTATGATGAATGATATTTGAAAACAGTTATTTCTTGTAATGATCATGACTTTAAAGGATTTTTCACGTTCTATAGATTTCTAGGAAAGATTTTTTAAATAAATGCTGACATTTTTTTATGTCAGTTAATTTAAAAAACCATCACTATTATGGTTTTTTTTGAATAGATTATTTCAGTGTCAAAATATTATCAACTTTTTTGTTTAAATGCGTATTCATTAAAATGAAGCGATCTTGTCAATTCATCCTCCAGGAGCACCGCAAAAACGGAGTTCACCGCAAACAGTCGGTGGCTGCTCAGTCGGCCGCTACTCACGAAGTCTGCGAACGCCAGCCTCAGCCTCCGCCGCCGCATCCGCCAGTGCTTGAAGAGGAACAGCAGGTGCCTGATTACCTCTACGACTGCGTGAGGCCTGTGTACCCCGACAACTCCCGGCACAGAGTCTGCTGGGACATTGAGCAGCGAGGCATGTACGGTGAAACCCTTCTGCACCTGTGCCTTGTCTGCGACTCGCCTCTGCACAGGCAGCTGGCAAAAGCTCTGCTCAGCGTCTTTCCTAACCTGGCCGTGGACTTCTTCATCGGCTGGGAGTACTTTGGTGAGACTGGAGATCGATGGGATGCTCGTGAGCTGGGAGTACTTTGGTGAGACTGCAGCTCGATGGGATGCTCATGAGCTGGGAGTACTTTGGTGAGACTGGAGATCTATGAGATGCTCGTGAGCTGGGAGTACTTTGGTGAGACTGGAGATCTATGAGATGCTCGTGAGCTGGGAGTACTTTGGTGAGACTGCAGCTCGATGGGATGCTCATGAGCTGGGAGTACTTTGGTGAGACTGCAGCTCTATGAGATGCTCATGAGCTGGGAGTACTTTGGTGAGACTGGAGATCTATGAGATGCTCGTGAGCTGGGAGTACTTTGGTGAGACTGCAGCTCGATGGGATGCTCGTGAGCTGGGAGTACTTTGGTGAAACTGCAGCTCGATGGGATGCTCATGAGCTGGGAGTACTTTGGTGAGACTGCAGCTGGATGGGATGCTCATGAGCTGGGAGTACTTTAGTGAGACAAAGCTGGTAGTGTGATTTTCTGAAGTCTAACAGTCCTTCAAGTATAAAAATAGCCTTCGTATGCAGCGAATAAATTGACGAAGTTTGAGAACTCAAACAATGAAAGTCAGATTTGACACAGCTATAGTTCACCCTGAGCAAGAAACAATGGGACGCGACAAAGGGACAGAAGTACAAAAAAGTTTTTTCATATTCCAAAGTAGTCTACCAGATTTGTATTGCGAGATTTTTTCAGAGAGAGGGTTTAAAGGAAGGCTTTAGAAGATGGGAGATGAAAAGCATTGGATTTTTGTCAATAAAGGTTTCCACCTTTCTATATAGTAAAAGTACAAGAAAGGTGAAGTTAAACAGCGGGTTACGAGCGTAGATTCTTGAGTGATCGAAGTAATATGACGTCATAAAAAGAATCTGAGTAAACCAACCTTGTCACAAATAAAAACCATTGCACAAATCAGGCCACTCATCGCTTCACATGGCCGTCATGAACAAAGACCTGGAGCTGGTGAAACTCTTGGTTAAATGCGGCGCCGTCATCGACCAGAGGGCTGTGGGAGATTTCTTCAGGCCTGAGGATCAGCGACAAGTTAATAAGGCTGCTATCACCGACTACCGGGGTGAGTAAATAAATCAATCAATCAATTAGTCAATCAACCAATCAATCAATCAAGCAATCAAGCAATCAAGCAATCGAGCAATCAAGCAATGAATCAATTAACCAATTAATCAATAAATCAATAAATCAATAAATCAATCAACCAATCAATTCATCCTTCAACCAATCCATCATTTCATCAATCAATCAATCAATCAATCAAGCAAGCAATCAATCAAGCAAGCAATCAAGCAATCAATCAATCAATCAATTAACCAATTAATCAATAAATCAATAAATCAATCAATCAATCAGTCAACCAATCGATCAATCGATCAATCAATCAATCAATCAATAAATCAATAAATCAATAAACCAATCAATCAGTCAATCAGCCAGCCTCACACCTACCCAACCTGCTCAGGTCAAAGCTACCTGGGCGAGTACCCGCTCGCATTTGCATGCTGCGTCGGCAGCGCTGAGATTTATGACTTCCTGCTGAGCTGCGGCGCCCACCCCGACTCCAAAGACCAGTTCGGCAACAGCGTGCTGCACATGCTGGTTATTCACAACAATACCGTAAGTTGCTGATTAAAGAATTAGCGACTGGAAGAGAGCAGAGGGAAATTTGTCAATTAGGAGAAGAGGGAAAGAAAGGAAAAGAGGCGAAATATTGGAAGAGTACAAAGAGGGGAAAATGTGAAGAGGGCAGAGGGCAGAGGGTAAAGAGGGCAAAAAGGGGATAGCGAGTAAAGAGCGAAAAGAGAGAAAGGAAGGGAAGAGTGCATGGACCTTGACCTAACCTTGACAACTACTATTGACGAAAATCTGATGACATTAACCCAATGGAACCGTCACCCGCAGGAGATCTACCGTCTGGCAGTGAAGCACCACAAGAAGCCGGCCAACCCCAAGCTGACGAACAGCGCCGGCCTGAACCCCATCTCCCTGGCCGCCAAACTCGGTCGCAAAGACGTCTTCAATGAGATCATCGATTTGAGCAGCTCCGAGATGTGGCGCTTTGCCAACATCACCTGCAAAGTGTATCCACTAACTGGCGTTGACACCATTGGCCAGAGCGGCCGTACCGACTGGAACTCAGCCTTCATGTACATAATCAACGGGACCACCGACCAGCACCTGGACATGCTTGAGCAGGGCCTCATTAACCAGCTGCTGTACGAGAAGTGGCAGAAATACGCCAGGGTGAGACACCACTTTCTGCCATTTTGATTTGCTGATTTTGATAACCTGATTAACCTTGGCTCATCCGGAGCTGGGTACCTGTGAGACAGGTGTGTGGTAACCTATGAGACAGGTGTGTGGTATCTGTTAGACAGGTGTGTGGTATCTGTGAGACAAATGTGTGGTCCTGTGAGACAGGTGTGTGGTACCTGTGAGACAGGTGTGTGGTACCTGTGAGACAGGTGTGTGGTACCTGTGAGACAGGTGTGTGGTACCTGTGAGACAGGTGTGTGGTACCTGTGAGACAGGTGTGTGGTACCTGTGAGACAGGTGTGTGGTATCTGTTAGACAGGTGTGTGGTATCTGTGAGACAAATGTGTGGTCCTGTGAGACAGGTGTGTGGTACCTGTGAGACAGGTGTGTGGTACCTGTGAGACAGGTGTGTGGTACCTGTGAGACAGGTGTGTGGTACCTGTGAGACAGGTGTGTGGTACCTGTGAGACAGGTGTGTGGTACCTGTGAGACAGGTGTGTGGTACCTGTGAGACAGGTGTGTGGTACCTGTGAGACAGGTGTGTGGTACCTGTGAGACAGGTGTGTGGTACCTGTGAGACAGGTGTGTGGTACCTGTGAGACAGGTGTGTGGTACCTGTGAGACAGGTGTGTGGTACCTGTGAGACAGGTGTGTGGTACCTGTGAGACAGGTGTGTGGTACCTGTGAGACAGGTGTGTGGTACCTGTGAGACAGGTATGTGGTATCTGTGAGACAGGTGTGTGGTACCTGTGAGACAGGTGTGTGGTACCTGTGAGACAGGTGTGTGGTACCTGTGAGACAGGTGTGTGGTACCTGTGAGACAGGTGTGTGGTACCTGTGAGACAGGTGTGTGGTACCTGTGAGACAGGTGTGTGGTACCTGTGAGACAGGTGTGTGGTACCTGTGAGACAGGTGTGTGGTACCTGTGAGACAGGTGTGTGGTACCTGTGAGACAGGTGTGTGGTACCTGTGAGACAGGTGTGTGGTACCTGTGAGACAGGTGTGTGGTACCTGTGAGACAGGTGTGTGGTACCTGTGAGACAGGTATGTGGTATCTGTGAGACAGGTATGTGGTATCTGTGAGACAGGTGTGTGGTACCTGTGAGACAGGTGTGTGGTACCTGTGAGACAGGTGTGTGGTACCTGTGAGACAGGTGTGTGGTACCTGTGAGACAGGTGTGTGGTACCTGTGAGACAGGTGTGTGGTATCTGTGAGACAAATGTGTGGTCCTGTGAGACAGGTGTGTGGTACCTGTGAGACAGGTGTGTGGTACCTGTGAGACAGGTGTGTGGTACCTGTGAGACAGGTGTGTGGTACCTGTGAGACAGGTGTGTGGTACCTGTGAGACAGGTGTGTGGTACCTGTGAGACAGGTGTGTGGTACCTGTGAGACAGGAGTGTGAGCTCACCTGTTGTTATGTTATGTATTTGCAGAAGTACAGGTTATGGAAATTTATGGTTCTCAAACAAGACAGACACCAGCTGTCACTGATAAAAGTTTCGGACTCATTCGAGCAAGTGACAGATTGGGATGAGCTTACAAGGCTGAGTGCAGGTGGGGAGCGTTTGAGCTTTCAATCAGCTTCTAATGAAAAAAACTATTGGTAGTTCTGTGTCGAGAAAAAGTTAACAATTTTTCTATAAATTTCTGTAGTGTCACTCAAGCTACCGAAATTCATCCTAATACCCTCACCTGTTCTTCATCCATTCTCAGGCCAGATTCCTGCAACGCCTACTGATGCTGACGATTCACATCATCATCATGAGCGCTGCCATCTATCTGAGACCTCTGAAGTCAAGTAGCGACACTTCAGCGACAAGCAGCTCACTGGAATCCGACAATTCCAGTCTGACAACAACAGTCTCGTATGTGGCGAGCACTACGACAGCAGCCGCTGCCGCTGTTACGGTAATTTCTGTAGCTGTCTAACAGTTTTATTGCTTATCTAACATCTGTCTGGGTGTCCAACAGGATCTGTGCTAATCTAACATCCTTCTGTAGCTATCTAACAGTTTCTGTGCTAATCTAACATCCTTCTGTAGCTATCTAACATTCTTCTGTAGCTATCTAACAGTTTCTGTCTTTATCTAACAGTTTCTGTCTTTATCTAACAGTTTCTGTGCTTATTTAACAGTTTCTGTCTTTATCTAATAGTTTCTGTGTTTATGTAATAGTTTCTGTCTTTATTTAACAGTTTCCGTGCTTATTTAACTAACAGTTTCTGTGTTTATCTAACATCTGTTTGTCTAACATTTTTTATCTAACGTCTCTTTTACTTCACCAGAACAGGGTAAATCTTGTTAAACAAGTACGAGCGTACAATCAAGACTAAATCCGGCTTCTATAGACAAACAGTGATCTCATCAATCAATCAAAACTTCCTATCCGCCTCCTGCCCTGTAGATATCGACACAGGAAGTTTTCCGCTACGTATTCGAGTGCATCACGGTGGTGAACAGCCTGGTCACTCTGTTCATGCACATCGACGAAGTCAGAGAGCAGGGCGTGCTGGACTTTTTGCGCGGACTGGTGAGTCATCTGACGCTATGTACTTTGCAGTTTTATGGAGTTGACCATGGCTCTACGGGGATCAGGTCGGTGCCAGTAGGTGGGTGCTAAAGCCCCAGGTGCTAAAGCCCCAGGTGCTAAAGCCCCAGGTGCTAAAGCCCCAGGTGCTAAAGCCCCAGGTGCTAAAGCCCCAGGTGCTAAAGCCCCAGGTGCTAAAGCCCCAGGTGCTAAAGCCCCAGGTGCTAAAGCCCCAGGTGCTAAAGCCCCAGGTGCTAAAGCCCCAGGTGCTAAAGCCCCAGGTGCTAAAGCCCCAGGTGCTAAAGCCCCAGGTGCTAAAGCCCATGTTCTAAAGCCCCAGGTGCCAAGGACGTCTCACGCCTATGATTCAACTTTTCAGGGAGACGCGCCGCCAAAGACGTCATTTCTGATTGCCTGCCTGCTGATCTCCCTGGCTCTGCCGGTGAGGATTATGAGCCTGCTGTGGACCAGCAACCTGGAGACGCTGACTAACGCTGAGGAGACTCTGCTCATTATTGCGGCTCCGTGTGTCTGGATTTACCTACTGTTTTTCGCTGGGTGAGCAATGGATTTTGGGTTTTTTGTGTTTAAGCTGCGACACCCAGACACTGGAGAGCAGAATTCAAGCGGGGCTGTGAGACTGCGTACATTGGGAGAGAGAATTCAAGCAGGCCGTGAGACTGTGTGCATTGGGGGACGGAATTCAGGCGGGGCCCTGAGACGGTGTACATTGGGGGACGGAATTTAAGCAGGCCGTGAGACAGTGTACATTGGGGGACGGAATTCAAGCAGGCCGTGAGACTGTGTACATTGGGGGACGGAATTCAAGCAGACCGTGAGACTGTGTACATTTGGGGACGGAATTCAAGCAGGCCGTGAGACTGTGTACATTGGGGGACGGAATTCAAGCAGACCGTGAGACTGTGTACATTGGGGGACGGAATTCAAGCAGGCCGTGAGACTGTGTACATTGGGAGACAGAATTCAGGCGGGCTGTGAGACTGTGTACATTGGGGGAGACGAAATTTAGGCATGAAGAAGGTGCAGTGGCCCAGTGGGGCAAGAATGAGCTGTGCAAAGAAGGAAAAGAGAGTAAATAATTTACATCTACGCCTTCAAAACCAATATTTCAGCGGCACTCAACTGAATGGCACTTTCGTCACGATGATCTACAAAATGATCAAAGGCGACATGGCCAGATTCGGCATCATTTACAGCATCATTCTGGTCTGCTTTGCTCAGAGTGAGTTCATATCGCCATTGCATCTGTCTGGTATTATCAGAAGTTTACCGTGACCGAAGCTTTGAAAGAAGCCTCGATTTTGGGCCAGGGGAATCTTGTTAAGTCTCAGATATGGATGGTTAAGCAACTAAGGATCTGGGAGGCTGGCCCAGCAACTGAGGATCTTTTAAGGCTGGCCCAGCAACTGAGGATCTGGGAGGCTGGCCCAGCAACTGGAGATCTGGGAGGCTGGCCCAGCAACTGAGGATCTTGGAGGCTTTCCCAGCAACTGGAGATCTTGGAGGCTGGCCCAGCAACTGGAGATCTGGGAGGCTGGCCCAGCAACTGGGGATCTGGGAGGCTGGCCCAGCAACTGGGGATCTGGGAGGCTGGCAGTGGCCCATTCTTAGAATCTGCTGGACTTCTCCAATGGAATCCTCGCACTGTCACTATCAGCGACCCTTAACACTCGAACCCACTTCGCAGCGTACTACTTCCTGTTCCGAGACATCGACCCGAATGTGTCCAGCGTGCTGTCCTTCAGCCAGCCGCACACCACAGTCATGACGCTGCTGCAAATGACTCTCGGCGACTTCAAGGTGAGAAATTCTCAAAAAATGTTCCCACAGTTTTCACCGTGCAAATTCCTAATGTTACAAAAGCACTGAGACATTCTCTATCCCGTTAAGTTTGCTCCATCAATTTGTTTTCGCGAACGCGCCTCTTCCAGTTCAGCAGGCGATCCAAGGTAAACAGATTTCTGCCGTGTTTAACCTGTGCCTGATGCCGCCCAGATCCCGCGATCAGTTCGAGATTGTCGTTAAAACATTTTTGATTGATAAAAATAATCTGTCCTGTTTTTTGTTTAATTGCCGAAAATTTTTTGGACAGCAGTTTATCTAAGGGCTCTCGGGTGTCGTGACTGTCCTGAGGGTCCGATAATTGCTTATCTCACCCGAGGTGTGCTGGGGCTTGAATTATTCAGCGAGTCTCTCCCCATCTCTCTCTACTAGCCCTGTGTCTCAAGCCTTCTTTGAGAACTTGGAAGGACTCTGCCGCGCTTCATGGCTGGCTTCCACTGGCTTGACTAAGAAACTTTGGTCAACAGAAACGGCCGCACTCGCTCACTCACTCAGCTGCACCGGCTTCATCAATTTTCTGGGGCCCCCTTTCACACTTCCACTGCATTTTCTGTCCCTTTTGTCTTCCTTTTCCTTCTCTCTCCTCACATGTCCCCTCTCTCTCATTAGGAGGCCGCACTCTCGCGGCTCTCACTCTCTACTCACCCTCCATTGTCAGGCCCGGCTTTCGCATCGATTCCGTGAATTGAAAACTAATTGGAGTTGAACTTACTTTTTTGGGACAAGAAACTTTATCAATAGTTTGTTAATTGGGGAGGCGGAGTGGCGAGAGTGGTAGAAGGTCACCTCTGGTTTCGATTCCACGGCCAGGCCAACGCCAAGAGAGCGTGTCTTCGCGCTGGCAAAGCAAGGCAAGCCAAAGCAAGCAGTGCCCCGTAAAAATATTGAGAATTATAAGCGCACAGCTTAAAAGTACATCTGCTAGGCAAAGGACCAGGTGAGCTGGGACTGGGAGGAGAAGAAGGAGAGAAAAAATTCTGCAGATTCTTGTCCTGCTTAGCTTGAGCTCAAAGCGAGTCCGTGTCTCTCTGTTGCTTTTGAAAGAAAACCGGAGTAGAGTCCTCCCGCTTTTTGCCAGTCCATTGTCTGCAACTGCATGGGCGCTCATTAACTGGCGCAGACAGTGGGTGGTCGCGGGGCTCTGAGGGACGCAGCGCTGCTGAGGGGAGGGAAGAAGGGACAGCAGGGCTTTTTGTTGCTATGGCGACAATTTAGCTCATAGAATGCAAGTCTGCAGAAATCCATCCGTGCGTTTTTCTACGCACTTCAAGTCTTTTTTTGACCGTTAAGCCTGCAATAAGAATGCTTTTCCCCCTTACATGTAACAGCTAATTAGTGATTAAAAATCATTATATAAGTACACTGATGTACATTGATGTACTCAAATTTCGTATTTTTGCTTATTTCTAGCGATTTTTGGCGCATTTTTGTATAAATTAAGTGTCTCCCTGTTTGATACTAAAGTTTAAAGGCTATTTTCATTTTATTTGCTGTTCTAAACTGATTTTGGGGCGTTTAAAAACGTCAATAAATCAATTCATATTCTAAAATATCATCTTTGCAAATCAGTCAACTATAAAAGTAAAAATTTTCGTAATTTCAGTACGACGAATTCAACTACACGAACTACACTCCGCTGGCCAAGTTCGTGTTCGCCGCCTTCCTCATTCTGGTGCCGATTCTGCTGCTGAACATGCTGATCGCCATGATGGGCAACACCTACAATCTGGTGAACTCCAGGTCGCAGAAGGAGTGGATTGCGATGGTGAGAGTTGTCAAAAAAATCTGATTGAAAGTACACGTGCACTTCTAAGAAAATTCGCGGGAAATATTACGAAACTAAACGATCGTTTGTTTCTAAGAAAATCATGATTATAAAAACTTCCGGTGTTAAATTTTTATACTTCTAAGAAAGTTCACGCGAAAAATGTGAAGTTATAAGAAAAACATTATTGAGTTGCGTTTTTATATTTCTAAGAAAATCTGCTGGAAAAAAATACTACGCTAAAAGATCAACGCAGACTGTTGAGTCCATATATTTCTTTTAAGAAGAAAAACATCATTAGACAATTTCCGGTGTTGTTTTATATTTCAAAGAAAATTCTAGAAAAAATGACGACGCTAAAAGTATTGTAGATCGTGGAGACCGAATATTTTTCCTAAAGAAAGACATTGAAGAAAGACCTATGAGAAGCATGATCGTTGTAAAACTTTCCGGTGTTAAGCTTTCTCCAGACAGATTTGTACCCATAACCGGTAAAAATGTTTTCATGTGTTAAAATGGTTTTAACGTTAACTTTTCAGTGGGCCAAGATAATTGTCATTCTGGAGCGCAGCTACAGTCCCAAGCAGTTGCTGAAGTTCCAGAGCGAGTACACGATTCCAGTGCCTGGCAAGGACGGCGAGGTCGGACTCATGACCATCCTGCGGACCAAGAAGACCCTCGCTTTTTTGAGAAGAACAGCGTCGAATAACTGGAAGGTCAGCTGTGCAATACTTTACAATCCAGAATCAACTTACTGGTACATACAGTGGTTAGATACTTTATTAGATACTTTATAGACACTGCTGAGAGACAGGTTAGATACTAGTTAGATACTCGTCAGATATAGGTTACATACAGGTTAGATACAGGTCAGGTTGGATACAGGTTACATAAAGGTTGCATACAGGTTAGATACAGGATAGATACAGGATAGATACATGTTAGATACCGGTTAGATACAAGTTAAATACATGTTAGATACATTTTAGATACAGGTTAGATACAGGTTCTATACAGTTTTATTTGCAAGTTAGATACAGGTTCGATACAGGTTAGATACAGGTTAGATACAGGTTAGATACAGGTTAGATACAGGTTAGATACAGGTTAGATACAGGTTAGATACAGGTTAGATACAGGTTAGATACAGGTTAGATACAGGTTAGATACAGGTTAGATACCGGTTAGACACCGGTTAGATTCCCAGCCATAAAGGCGCAGAATGCCGATGTACAGGTTGACGGGAGGTGCGAGCGTTCTTGGTTGCATCCTCGCTTGCAGCGGCTGATCTGCAGCTGTCCGCATGCAATTCGCAGAACCCGATAAACCGTACGCAAAGTCAACTGACTGAGCGACCTCACCCAAATCCTCTCCTCGCTACAGCGCTCCTGTCGCAAAGTACTCCAGCTTCTCAGAGACCACCGCGCCTCGGGCAGCACGCGCCCATTTACGTTCGACGGGTCTGAAGAATCCCTGGACACACTACGGCAGCAGCGAGCACGACTCATTGGCCTGCAGAAGTCCGTGGTTCGAACTCAACGCTATGCTCGAGTGCTGAAAAAAATGGAGACCTCAGCCATGGACAGTTCGGTCAGTGCGATGCAGCAGGATCTCGAGCAGTCTATCGACGAGATCCTCGAGACCGTGCCGGACGCTGATGGCAGCTCATTGGCCGCTGACAAACCTCAGCAGCAGCAGCATTCGCTGCCAAAGTTGAGCAACTCAGCCTTTCACATTCTGGCCGCTCAGGACTCGCCCAAGACCATCTCGCTGAGGTCCATGGTCAAGCGACCGCCGCTAGTGAAGCAGCTGTCCAGCTTCGATGACGAGAACTCGCTGCTGGAGTCCGTGGACTCGGCCATCTCCGCCTCGGATTCGAAACCTGCAGACCGTTCGGACTCGGCCTCGAGCTCCAAGACGCTGATCAGCGGTGGCGGAAAACCGACGGGCGGCGGCGGCGGCGGCGGCGCTGCCTCTGCGTCGTCTTCAGCAGCAGCCAGCAGGTCGCGGCTGGGCCAGGGCGCTGGCGCGGCCACCAAGGCGGCCCTGTCCATCAAGAAGACTTTGAAGAAAGCGAAATCGCCTGCGAAAAACTGACTGCCGCGTTGGGTTTTGGAGGGAGCCGGAGTTGGAGGATGGGCGCCATAATAGGTGAGAGTTGCTAGAATTAGGTGAGAGTTGCTAGAATTAGGTAAGAGAGTCGCTAGAATTAGGTGAGAGAGTCGCTAGAATTAGGTGAGAGTTGCTAGAATTAGGTGAGAGAGTCGCTAGAATTAGGTGAGAGTCGCTAGAATTAGGTGAGAGTTGCTAGAATTAGGTGAGAGTTGCTAGAATTAGGTGAGAGTCGCTAGAATTAGGTGAGAGTTGCTAGAATTAGGTGAGAGTCGCTAGAATTAGGTGAGAGTTGCTAGAATTAGGTGAGAGTCGCTAGAATTAGGTGAGAGTTGCTAGAATTAGGTGAGAGTCGCTAGAATTAGGTGAGAGTTGCTAGAATTAGGTGAGAGAGTCGCTAGAATTAGGTGAGAGTTGCTAGAATTAGGTGAGAGAGTCGCTAGAATTAGGTGAGAGTCGCTAGAATTAGGTGAGAGTCGCTAGAATTAGGTGAGAGTTGCTAGAATTAGGTGAGAGTTGCTAGAATTAGGTGAGAGAGTCGCTAGAATTAGGTGAGAGTCGCTAGAATTAGGTGAGAGTTGCTAGAATTAGGTGAGAGTCGCTAGGATTAGGTGAGAGTCGCTAAAACTTGGTGAGAGTCGCTAGAATTAGGTGAGAGTCGCTAAAACTTGGTGAGAGTCGCTAGAATTAGGTGAGAGTCGCTAAAACTTGGTGAGAGTCGCTAGAATTAGGTGAGAGTCGCTAAAACTTGGTGAGAGTCGCTAGAATTAGGTGAGAGAGTCGCTAGAATTAGGTGAGAGTCGCTAGAATTAGGTGAGAGTTGCTAGAATTAGGTGAGAGAGTCGCTAGAATTAGGTGAGAGTCGCTAGAATTAGGTGAGAGTTGCTAGAATTAGGTGAGAGTCGCTAGGATTAGGTGAGAGTCGCTAGTGGAAGTCCTCTCTCTCCTCTCCTTTCTGATCCCTTAACTTTTACTTTACAATAACTAACAAAGGTAGAAAATGTGTATGGAATTACATTCATTACCTACCTGAGACCGGTCCCATCGATACTTGCACTGTGCGATTGGCAAGCAGCGCTAAAATATTCAAGTCGCTCATTATTTTTGCTTTAATCGAATAAAATCTCTTTTTGCGGTTTAACTAATAACCGTAAATTTAATCACCATCATTTTTATTTACCTGCCGTCTAGCGAACCGATTGGCAAAAACTGCATCGTCCTGCTCACGAATGTTTCTGAAAATAATTGCCTAATTGTAACTGATAATTTACGCTCGCATCCAACAGTTGCATGAGCAGCTTGCAAATTTAAAGTTCGACCCAACTTTTTATGTCACTGTATTCGACATGTTGGTGGATTCCCAACCAGGTTGACAATGTTCATTCCCTGTCTTTGTAGCTCTCACTGTCTTTTATCTCTCTTCCTTTTCATATCTCTCACCGCCTGTCCTATCTCTCACCCATCTCTTATCTCTCACCCCTCTCTTATCTCTCACCCCTCTCTTATCTCTCACCTCCTCTCTTATCTCTCACCCCTCTCTTATCTCTTACCACCTCGCTTATCTCTCACCCCCTCTCTTATCTCTCACCCCCTCTCTTATCTCTCACCCCCTCTCTTATCTCTCACCCCCTCTCTTATCTCTTACCACCTCGCTTATCTCTCACCCCCTCTCTTATCTCTTACCCCTCTCTTATCTCTCACCCCTCTCTTATCTCTCACCCCCTCTCTTATCTCTCACCCCTCTCTTATCTCTCACCCCCTCTCTTATCTCTCACCCCCTCTCTTATCTCTCACCCCTCTCTTATCTCTTACCCTCTCTTATCTCTTACCACCTCGCTTATCTCTCACCCCTCTCTTATCTCTTACCCTCTCTTATCTCTTACCACCTCGCTTATCTCTCAACCCCTCTCTTATCTCTTACCACCTCGCTTATCTCTCACCCCCTCTCTTATCTCTTACCCCTCTCTTATCTCTCACCCCCTCTCTTATCTCTTACCACCTCGCTTATCTCTCACCCCTCTCTTATCTCTTACCCCTCTCTTATCTCTCACCCCTCTCTTATCTCTCACCCCTCGCTTATCTCTCAACCCCTCTCTTATCTCTCACCCCCTCTCTTATCTCTTACCACCTCGCTTATCTCTCACCCCCTCTCTTATCTCTTACCCCTCTCTTATCTCTCACCCCCTCTCTTATCTCTCACCCCTCTCTTATCTCTCACCCCCTCTCTTATCTCTCACCCCCTCTCTTATCTCTCACCCCTCTCTTATCTCTTACCACCTCGCTTATCTCTCACCCCCTCTCTTATCTCTCACCCCTCTCTTATCTCTCACCCCCTCTCTTATCTCTCACCCCTCTCTTATCTCTCACCCCCTCTCTTATCTCTTACCACCTCGCTTATCTCTCACCCCCTCTCTTATCTCTCACCCCCTCTCTTATCTCTCACCCCCTCTCTTATCTCTTACCACCTCGCTTATCTCTTACCACCTCTCTTATCTCTTACCACCTCGCTTATCTCTCACCCCCTCTCTTATCTCTTACCACCTCGCTTATCTCTCACCCCCTCTCTTATCTCTTACCCCCTCTCTTATCTCTCACCCCCTCTCTTATCTCTTACCCCTCTCTTATCTCTCACCCCCTCTCTTATCTCTGACCCCCTCTCTTATCTCTCACCCCCTCTCTTATCTCTCACCCCTCTCTTATCTCTCACCCCCTCTCTTATCTCTTACCACCTCGCTTATCTCTCACCCCCTCTCTTATATCTCACCCCCTCTCTTATCTCTCACCCCCTCTCTTATCTCTTACCACCTCGCTTATCTCTTACCACCTCTCTTATCTCTTACCACCTCGCTTATCTCTCACCCCCTCTCTTATCTCTTACCACCTCGCTTATCTCTCACCCCCTCTCTTATCTCTCACCCCCTCTCTTATCTCTCACCCCTCTCTTATCTCTCACCCCCTCTCTTATCTCTCACCCCCTCTCTTATCTCTCACCCCCTCTCTTATCTCTTACCACCTCGCTTATCTCTCACCCCCTCTCTTATCTCTCACCCCCTCTCTTATCTCTCACCACCTCGCTTATCTCTCACCCCCTCTCTTATCTCTTACCACCTCGCTTATCTCTCACCCCCTCTCTTATCTCTTACCACCTCGCTTATCTCTCACCCCCTCTCTTATCTCTTACCCCTCTCTTATCTCTCACCCCTCTCTTATCTCTCACCCCTCTCTTATCTCTCACCCCCTCTCTTATCTCTCACCCCCTCTCTTATCTCTTACCACCTCGCTTATCTCTCACCCCCTCTCTTATCTCTTACCACCTCGCTTATCTCTTACCACCTCGCTTATCTCTCACCCCCTCTCTTATCTCTTACCACCTCGCTTATCTCTTACCACCTCGCTTATCTCTCACCCCTCTCTTATCTCTCACCCCCTCTCTTATCTCTCACCCCTCTCTTATCTCTCACCCCCTCTCTTATCTCTCACCCCTCTCTTATCTCTCACCCCTCTCTTATCTCTCACCCCTCTCTTATCTCTCACTCCTCTCTTATCTCTCACCCCTCTCTTATCTCTCACCCCCTCTCTTATCTCTTACCCCTCTCTTATCTCTCACCCCTCTCTTATCTCTCACCCCCTCTCTTATCTCTCACCCCCTCTCTTATCTCTTACCACCTCGCTTATCTCTCACCCCCTCTCTTATCTCTCACCCCCTCTCTTATCTCTTACCACCTCGCTTATCTCTTACCACCTCGCTTATCTCTCACCCCCTCTCTTATCTCTCACCCCCTCTCTTATCTCTTACCACCTCGCTTATCTCTTACCACCTCGCTTATCTCTCACCCCCTCTCTTATCTCTCACCCCCTCTCTTATCTCTTACCACCTCGCTTATCTCTTACCACCTCGCTTATCTCTCACCCCTCTCTTATCTCTTACCCCTCTCTTATCTCTCACCCCTCTCTTATCTCTCACCCCTCTCTTATCTCTCACCCCTCTCTTATCTCTCACCCCTCTCTTATCTCTCACCCCTCTCTTATCTCTCACCCCTCTCTTATCTCTCACCCCCTCTCTCATCTCTCACCCCTATCTTATCTCTTACCCCCTCTCTTATCTCTACTTTAGCTAACTCTCTGTCTCCAGCCCTTATCTCAATAACTTCGAGACTTTAAAAGCCAACTTATTGTTTCTTTCTTAAGTCAACTTTGTACAGAGCCTTGAAACAGACAGCGGAAACCCAAACCTTCGGATCAATGCTAAGTTCGTATCAAGCTGCTTGAGCGAATGATTTCTGCGTAATCCGTTGTTAATCTAAGTGAGTTCCCTTCTTTCCTTCGTCGCGCGCAATCCTGTTGTTATTGCTCCCTTCATTTCAGTTATGCTTTTTTTCTACAGCAGATCTTATTTTGCAATTTTGTGCAGTTAACATTTTACTCTGGATAACAAATACACCTGGTTGCTGTCACAGCGGCCCTTGCTGATTGACTGCCTTTGAGCACTGAGAAGTCAAGTGTTACACATCTGATTTTTTTGGGGTAACTACCTATCTAGCTATCTTTCTATCTATCTATCTATCTATCTATCTATCTATCTATCTATCTATCTATCTATCTATCTATCTATCTATCTATCTATCTATCTATCTATCTATCTATCTATCTATCTATCTATCTATCTATCTATCTATCTATCTATCTATCTATCTATATATATATATATATATATATATCTATCTATCTATCTTTCTATCTATCTATCTATCTATCTATCTATCTATCTATCTATCTATCTATCTATCTATCTATCTATCTATCTATCTATTTATCTATCTATCTATCTATCTATCTATCTATCTATCTATCTATCTATCTATCTATCTATCTATCTATCTATATATATATCTATCAATAAATAGAAACGCCAGTCGGTTACTAAATTTTATCGTATTGAAATTCTTGCAACTTCAATTGAAGCAACTTCAATGCTATGTATTTGAGTCAAAATTTTCGTATTTACAATTCACAGAAGTTACGCATGGGTACTAGGAAGGTTTTTTCACCTTCATTCAGTCTCACTGTTTTAGGAAAGCTGATTGAGTCTTCTATCCAATAGGATAATTTGAGTAAGCTAAAAGCACATTGAAGAGCCTAGAGCGAAAGAGAGAAGATATCCAAGTCAAATGGTGAAAAAAGAAATTTATTGAGTTCGCGAGCTCAGCCGGTTCCCTCAGCCCCGGCAGCGCCCCCTCGTTGGTAGGTGCCCAGCCTGAGGGCGGCCATTCGCAGCACCTGGTCCGTCTCCTTGACGTCGGAGCCGCGCCACGCCCGGGTGTACGGGTTTCGCCGGTCCTCCGGCAGGTCCGAGGGTCCATAGCGGGTGTCCCCCGGGCCGCCGAACATGCTGAGCCCCTGGCCGGAGAGGTCCTCGCGCGGCGGCAGAGAGACTGGATTGTGCGAGCTCAGCCTGTCCATGCTGTCCAGCTGCGACAGCGTGTTCTGCAGCTCCCTGCCCAGAGTCTTTTCGAGCTCGCGCTGGTTCTCCATCAGGCCGAGGATTTGGCGCTGCAGCACCGCCACGCTCTCCTCCATGGTGAGCTTGGCCTGGCGCATCCGGTCCAGGTAGGCCTCCCTGGTGAGCCGCTTGAACTTGGCGATCTCGCTGTTGGGGTTCAACTCGTACGGGTCGTCCTCGTAGAGTTTGCCGTCGCGCTGCATCAAGTTGACGCCGTCCAGACTCTCTAGCCGGCTGAGCATGCTCTTCACGGCCTCCTGGTAGCCGGGGTGATTGCTCATTGGATTGTTCTTCGCAGTCAGGACCGTCAGCAGCGGCAGTGCCGTGAGAATCTTAACCGTGAACTCCAGATCGTGTATCGAGTTGTGGCTGAGGTCCAGCGAGTTCACGGCCTTGCAGGTGGTCAGGGCGGTGATGTTGGCGATGCGGTTCCGACGGGCCGACAGTTCGCGCAGCTTCGGCAGCGCCTGCAGGCCTTCCAAAGACGCGATCTCGTTGCCGTCAACGTGCAGCTGCTCGAGGTTCGGCAGCGGTGGCAGCGAAGCCAGCGATTTGAGACAGTTGTGGTTGAGCCTGAGCTCTACCAGCTTGCGGCAGTAGGCCAGGTCCTGCAGCCCGGAGATCTGGTTGAATCCGAGGTCAAGAAAGCGCAGAGTCGGCAGCACCTGCAGGCCGTGCAGCTCCGTGATTCGATTCAGCGATGCGTTTAGCGCTCGAAGCTGACGAAATGGGCTCAGAGTGTCGTCGTCCAGCGAGTAGATGTCGTTTAGCGACACGTCGATGAGCAGAACGCGCGACGGCTGCTCAATGACTGGCAATGAGGACAGCGTAGGTTTGGCGTCGTCACCCCAGCGGAAGCTCCAGCGGAAGTAGGTGATGAAGCACATCCTCAAGTCCAGCTGGTAGTAGTTGTCAAGCCGGCACTCCCACGAGTCGGGCACCTTGGGCAGGGCGGTTATTCGCTCGTCAACGAATCTGGACGACAGATCGTTGGGCGCCCGCGGCTTCAGGCGGGTGTCCATGGCGATGGGCGGCTTCTGGCTGTGCTCTCTGGCTGTGCGAACCTGAACTCAACTCTGC
The DNA here is from genome assembly GCA_002269645.1 of Macrostomum lignano. Classification (NCBI taxonomy): domain Eukaryota; kingdom Metazoa; phylum Platyhelminthes; family Macrostomidae; genus Macrostomum; species Macrostomum lignano. The sequence continues at coordinate 143,113 of NIVC01001525.1, read as the reverse complement.
TTTGAGCCTACTCTAAGACAGGCTTTTAGAGAGCGAGTTGGAGAGAGAAATGAGCAGCCCTGACTTAGAAACGGAGAGAGAGAGAGGAAAATGGTTAGATTAGGTGGCAGCAAGAAGACGAGTTAAATAGAGATTGAGAGAGTTGAGCACAAATGTGCACCTTGAGAACGGAGTGTGCGGCGGAGAGTGTGGAGCTGAGATGCGCTTTTCTGAGCACAACTGAGTTGCCAGTGCAGAGCTCTGGTTTCCATGCTAGCGGCATGTGGGTAGTGTGACAGAAATGGTTGCACACCATTTAGCGAAAAGCATATTTTGAGTTGGTTGACTCTTCAGACTCCTTACTTCAATTTTTTATATACTTCAACAAATTATCGCTAGAAAGTATAGTTTTAAAATATTGCTGTATAAAATCGAGATTCTTAAATGAATTTCTATAAAACCGACAGAATACAGTGACATGACAATTTTAATCACTGCTCTTGAGAATCACTCTAAAAATCGCATGTGAGAACTACTCAGAATACCGACTCTGAAAATCGCCCTTGAGAATTACCCCTTGAGAATTACTCCTTGAAGATTACCCCTTGAGAATCACCCCTTGAGAATCACCCCTTGAGAATCACCCCTTGAGAATTACCCCTTGAGAATCACCCCTTAAGAATTACCCCTTGAGAATCACCCCTTGAGAATCACCCCTTGAGAATCACCCCTTGAGAATCACCCCTTGAGAATCACCCCTTGAGAATCACCCCTTGAGAATCACCCCTTGAGAATCCCCCTCTTTAGAATCGTACTTCAGAATCGCCCTAAGAATCACCCCGGAGAAGTGCACCTGAGAATCGCCCTCGATAATTGTCCCTTCCATAGAATCACGCCCTTCAGAATCACCTTTGAGAACCACCCAATGAGAATCACTCTCTGAGAATCAACCCAAAAGAATCACCACTTGAAAATCACCCCTGAGAAACACCCCATCGCACCCAAGAATTGCCACAGAAAATTACCTCCTTGAGAACCACCCCGCAGAAACACACCTGAGAATCACTACCCTGAGATTGGCCACCCTTAGAATCACCCTATCCTCTCCGAGAATTGCCTCTGAGAATCAATCCTGAGAATCACCCCTGAAAATCAACCCTGAAAATCAACCCTATCCTAAGAATCACCCCTGAGAATCAACTCTGAAAATCAACCCTATCCTGAGAATCACCCCTGAAAATCAACTCTGAAAATCAACCCTATCCTGAGAATCACCCCTGAGAATCAACTCTGAAAATCAACCCTATCCTGAGAATCACCCCTGAAAATCAACTCTGAAAATCAACCCTATCCTGAGAATCACCCCTGAAAATCAACTCTGAAAATCAACCCTATCCTGAGAATCACCCCTGAGAATCAACCCTGAAAATCAACCCTATCCTGAGAATCACCCCTGAAAATCAACTCTGAAAATCAACCCTATCCTGAGAATCACCCCTGAAAATCAACTCTGAAAATCAACCCTATCCTGAGAATCACCCCTGAGAATCAACTCTGAAAATCAACCCTATCCTGATAATTACCCCTGAGAATCAACCCTATCCTGAGAATCACCCCATCCTCTCCGAGAATTGCCTCTCTGAGAATCAGTCCTGAGAATCACCCCTGAAAATCAACCCTGAAAATCAACCCTATCCTGAGAATCACCCCTGAGAATCACCCCTGAAAATCAACCCTATCCTGAGAATCACCCCTGAAAATCAACCCTATCCTGAGAATCACCCCTGAAAATCAACCCTATCCTGAGAATCACCCCTGAGAATCACCCCTGAAAATCAACTCTGAAAATCAACCCTATCCTGAGAATCACCCCTGAAAATCAACTCTGAAAATCAACCCTATCCTGAGAATCACCCCTGAGAATCAACTCTGAAAATCAACCCTATCCTGATAATTACCCCTGAGAATCAACCCTATCCTGAGAATCACCCCATCCTCTCCGAGAATTGCCTCTCTGAGAATCAGTCCTGAGAATCACCCCTGAAAATCAACCCTGAAAATCAACCCTATCCTGAGAATCACCCCTGAGAATCACCCCTGAAAATCAACCCTATCCTGAGAATCACCCCTGAAAATCAACCCTATCCTGAGAATCACCCCTGAAAATCAACCCTATCCTGAGAATCACCCCTGAGAATCACCCCTGAAAATCAACCCTATCCTGAGAATCACCCCTGAAAATCAACCCTATCCTGAGAATCACCCCTGAAAATCAACCCTATCCTGAGAATCACCCCATCCTCTCCGAGAATTGCCTCTCTGAGAATCACCCCTGAGAATCAACCCTGAAAATCAACCCTATCCTGAGAATCACCCCTGAAAATCAACCCTATCCTGAGAATCACCCCATCCTCTCCGAGAATTGCCTCTCTGAGAATCAGTCCTGAGAATCACCCCTGAAAATCAACCCTGAAAATCAACCCTATCCTGAGAATCACCCCTGAGAATCAACTCTGAAAATCAACCCTATCCTGAGAATCACCCCATCCTCTCCGAGAATTGCCTCTCTGAGAATCAGTCCTGAGAATCACCCCTGAGAATCAACCCTGAAAATCAACCCTATCCTGAGAATCACCCCTGAGAATCAACTCTGAAAATCAACCCTATCCTGAGAATCACCCCTGAGAATCACCCCTGAAAATCAACCCTATCCTGAGAATCACCCCTGAAAATCAACCCTATCCTGAGAATCACCCCTGAAAATCAACCCTATCCTGAGAATCACCCCTGAGAATCAACTCTGAAAATCAACCCTATCCTGAGAATCACCCCTGAGAATCACCCCTGAAAATCAACCCTATCCTGAGAATCACCCCTGAAAATCAACCCTATCCTGAGAATCACCCCTGAGAATCACCCCTGAAAATCAACCCTATCCTGAGAATCACCCCTGAAAATCAACCCTATCCTGAGAATCACCCCTGAAAATCAACCCTATCCTGAGAATCACCCCTGTCTTAATCGCCCTTGAGAATCGCCCTTGAGAATCGCCCTTGAGAATCGAAAATGAGAATCGAAAATGAGAATCGAAAATGAGAATCGAAAATGAGAATAGCATAAAACACATGAATCGCCCTTGAGAATAGCATAAAACACATTGGGAATCGCCCTTGAGAATCGCCCTTGAGAATAGCATGAATCGCCCCGGAGAACCACTCTGCAAGTCTGCAAACCTCTGTAAATCGCCATTGAGAATCGCCCCAAAAATCGCCTTTAACTTCAAAAATCTGCCCATAGCAAACGCATCTTATCCCAGACAATCGCCCAATAGCTAGATCTCTACAAAATCTTCAGCAGAAATTCCCTCCGCGAAAGGCATCACATTGCTGCACGATCTCTCACACCGCGCCTTCCTTCCCACGAGTAGGATGTACTTTAACAGAAAGTCAATTAGTATCGCGGATATTTTCAAGTGGAGACCAATTAAGTTAAAAGCAAAATGTTGCAGAGCATTGCAACCAAATCGCAGCCACTGGTGCTCCAACTGTGTCTATTAAAAGTGCATTGGCCAGGAATAGAGAGCCAGACGAACTCAAAGGTCGGTACTTCTCTGAGATGGGATGTGAAGATTAAAATGGGAAAAAACGGTTGGCCTCTCTGTCCACCTACTCAAACGGACTGCCTGCCCAGCCTGCGGTCTGCGGAAACTCAAAAACACAAAACTCCTGTAGGCTAAGGGGGGAGAGAGGGACAGGAGAGAGTGGAGAGGTCGCTGCTCATGGAGTTCTGGAGATAGAATTTGGAATGAGCAACATGCAGCCTTAGTAGAGCTTTTCTAACTATGAAAATGACCTTTTCTGTCATTTAAAAAATGTTACTATCTTTGAGATCCGCTCTACTCATGAAAATCCCCAGCACTCAGATGAGAATCACCCTAGTAATCAGGTGAGAATCGCCCTAGTAATCAGGTGAGAATCACCCTAGTAATCAGGTGAGAATCACCCTAGTAATCAGGTGAGAATCGCCCTAGTAATCAGGTGAGAATCGCCCTAGTAATCAGGTGAGAATCGCCCTAGTAATCAGGTGAGAATCGCCCCACTACTCAGGTGAGAATCGCCCCACTACTCAGGTGAGAATCGCCCCACTACTCAGGTGAGAATCACCCCAGCACTCAGGTGAGAATCGCCCCAGCATTCAGGTGAGAATCGCCCCAGTACTCAGGTGAGAATCGCCCCAGTACTCAGGTGAGAATCGCCCCAGCATTCAGGTGAGAATCGCCCCAGTACTCAGGTGAGAATCGCCCCAGTACTCAGGTGAGAATCGCCCCAGTACTCAGGTGAGAATCGCCCCAGTACTCAGGTGAGAATCGCCCCAGTACTCAATTGAGAATCGCCCCAGCACTCAGGTGAGAATCGCCCCAGTACTCAGGTGAGAATCGCCCCAGTACTCAGGTGAGAATCGCCCCAGTACTCAGGTGAGAATCGCCCCAGTACTCAGGTGAGAATCGCCCCAGTACTCAATTGAGAATCGCCCCAGTACTCAGGTGAGAATCGCCCCAGTACTCAGGTGAGAATCGCCCCAGTACTCAGGTGAGAATCGCCCCAGTACTCAATTGAGAATCGCCCCAGCACTCAGGTGAGAATCGCCCCAGTACTCAGGTGAGAATCGCCCCAGTACTCAGGTGAGAATCGCCCCAGTACTCAATTGAGAATCGCCCCAGCACTCAGGTGAGAATCGCCCCAGTACTCAGGTGAGAATCGCCCCAGTACTCAGGTGAGAATCGCCCCAGTACTCAGATGAGAATCGTCCCAGCACTCAGATGAGAATCGCCCCAGCACTCAGGTGGAAATCGCCCCAGTATTCAATTGAGAATCGCCCCAGCACTCAGGTGAGAATCGCCCCAGTACTCAGATGAGAATCGTCCCAGCACTCAGATGAGAATCGCCCCAGCACTCAAGTGAGAATCACCCCAGCACTCAGATGAGAATCGCCCCAGCACTCAGGTGAGAATCGCCCCAGTATTCAATTGAGAATCGCCCCAGCACTCAGGTGAGAATCGCCCCAGTATTCAATTGAGAATCGCCCCAGTACTCAGGTGAGAATCGTCCCAGCACTCAGGTGAGAATCGCTCAGATAAAAATTGTCCAATACAAGATGAAATTTTGCAAAGCTACAGCACTCCAGATACCGTGACTCTAGATCGCCATGAAACTGTGGGATTTGCTTGGTTGCTATTAGCAACCGAATGAGTCTCAGACTCTTTTTAACTGGGCAGTGCTCAACTCAGTTCTGTCTTCTAGAAGGAAGCAAGGCAATAGGAGGGGCAAAGGACTGTAGCGGGGTAGAGGAGAATGAGGCGGGAGTGAATAATGCATGGGGGCAGTCCAGTGTTAGAAGACTCAAGGAGACTCAGAGGCCAGGTAAGAAGGCCGGCTGAGAGCTGTAAATATTTGGCACGGACCCAGCTGGACACGGTGGCTTGTAGCTCACGATGCAGAGAGTTCCTCAGCCTCCACCGCCCACCCCACAAGTTAAATAAGCCGTCAGCGCCAGTCTGAAAGATTGGTCCTCCATGATGCTTTAAAGAGTTCTCATTTTAGAAAAAGTGTGTTCATTAGAAATTCTTGTTTAATACAATAAGCAGCGCGTTAAACCCTGCATATGCTACTGAGGGGTGTAATTGTAAACTTTTTAGCTTCTACCTGGTTGCAATTAAATGCAATTAGGTCACTCTAAATGCGATCAGGTCACTCTAAATGCAACCAGGTCACTCTAAATGCGATCAGGTCACTCTAAATGCAATCAGGTCACATTAAATGCAATCAGGTCACTCTAAATGCGATCAGGTCACATTAAATGCAATCAGGTCACTCTAAATGCAATCAGGTCACATTAAATGCAATCAGGTCACTCTAAATGCAATCAGGTCACTCTAAATGCATTCAGTTCACTCTAAATGCAATCAGGTCACTCTAAATGCAATCAGGTCACTCTAAATGCGATCAGGTCACTCTAAATGAAATCAGGTCACTCTTAATGCAATCAGATCACTCTAAATGCAATCAGGTCACTCTAAATGCAATCAGGTCACATTAAATGCAATCACGTCACTCTAAATGCGATCAGGTCACTCTAAATGCAATCAGGTCACTCTAAATGCAATCAGGTCACATTAAATGCAATCAGGTCACTCTAAATGCGATTAGGTCACTCAAAATGCGATCAGATCACTCTAAATGCAATCAGGTCACTCTAAATGCGATCAGGTCACTCTAAATGCGATCAGGTCACTCAAAATGCGATCAGGTCACTCTAAATGCAATCAGGTCACATTAAATGCAATCAGGTCACTCAAAATGCGATCAGGTCACATTAAATGCAATCAGGTCACTCTAAATGCAATCAGGTCACATTAAATGCAATCAGGTCACTCTAACTGCAATCAGGTCACTCTAAATGCGATCAGGTCACTCTAAATGCGATCAGGTCACTCTAAATGCAATCAGGTCACTCTAAATACGATCAGGTCACTCTAAATACAATCAGGTCACTCTAAATGCGATCAGGTCACTCTAAATGCAATCAGGTCACTCTAAATGCGATCAGGTCACTCAAAATGCATTCAGTTCACTCTAAATGCAATCAGGTCACATTAAATGCAATCAGGTCACTCTAAATGCGATCAGGTCACTCAAAATGCGATCAGGTCACTCTAAATGCGATCAGGTCACTCTAAATGCGATCATCAAGTCACTCTAAATGCAATCAGATCACTCTAACTGCAATCAGGTCACTCTAAATGCGATCAGGTCGCTCTAACTGCAATCAGGTCAGTCTAAATGCGATCAGGTCACTCTAAATGCGATCAGGTCACTCTAAATGCAATCAGTTCACTCTAAATGCAATCAGGTCACTCTAAATGCAATCAGGTCACATTAAATGCAATCAGGTCACTCTAAATGCGATTAGGTCACTCAAAATGCGATCAGATCACTCTAAATGCAATCAGGTCACTCTAAATGCGATCAGGTCACTCTAAATGCGATCAGGTCACTCAAAATGCGATCAGGTCACTCTAAATGCAATCAGGTCACATTAAATGCAATCAGGTCACTCTAACTGCAATCAGGTCACTCTAAATGCGATCAGGTCACTCTAAATGCGATCAGGTCACTCTAAATGCAATCAGGTCACTCTAAATACGATCAGGTCACTCTAAATACAATCAGGTCACTCTAAATACAATCAGGTCACTCTGAATACAATCAGGTCACTTTAAATACTACCAGGTCCACTCTAAATGCGATCAAGTTACTCCAGCTTAGTTCAAAAAGCAATTGTGGAAAGTACGGTTTGTACCTGTCTTACATCAATAGCAACTAAAATAGCAACTCGAATTTCTCATTTATACTCGTAACAACTCTATTTAGTCTACTCCAGTTGGAAAGTTAAACAATAGCACAGCTTCTCTTGGATGACTTCGCGTTTCTTTTACGATTACGCAACTTCCGTGATGCACTCTTGACTCAACAGCCGCCTCTCCATTGCATTTACAGTCATTTGAGTCGTTAAAAAGTCACAAGAGTTGTATATACAAAATCTGAAGAATCTCAAGCGTCCTATGCTACTTAATATTTCGTCACCAAGTATTCCTTTTTGTCACCACTCAAGACGAAGGCATTGAGCTTTATGCCTTCCGACCGAGGCAAGGCGCATAATGTTTCTATTTGACGATAATCAAATTGAGAAAGTAGGTGCTGTTTAGAATCAAATATAGCAAAGGATACATTTCTATGGAAAATTGCATTCCGTTTTATTGGACCGGACCGTGAGGAAACTCGTTTCGAAGATGGCGACGCAGTTCATTCACGGTGCAGAACGGGTTGGGCTCGAGCTTCTCTTGCAGAAAAACTTTCATTTCGTCGTCAATTCTGCGGTTTCCTTCTTTCCTTCCTCCACGTGGAAGCGCTTCAAGTCTCCCTTCCTGTTGATAGGCTTTCACAATTCGGTATGCAGTGGACACAGGCACTTGCAATATTTTGGCTGCTTCCTTTAGTGACGAACCCTGGTCAATAGCAGAGATCAGACGTTGTCTGAGCGAAAGTACACGCAGAAAGAAAAAATAGCGACGTAAACAAACGAACGAAGCAACGAACGAACCAGCGAGCGAAGGGGGGGAGGGTAAGAGAAATTCTCATTTTGAGTGTTCTTTAATCGTTTTGAATGTCTATTGTTTATGGTCTTAAAGCAAATGTTTGGGCCACGGATAGCGCAAGCCATGGGGGAATGTCTATGTGTTCTCGTTTTGAGAGTGTGATATTCTCATTTGGAATGACAAATGCTATACTAGCTTACCGTTCGTGTGGGAATTACTAACTATTAACCGTTAAATGCTCGCATTCACAACAGGTCCTACCTAATCTACATGGCTAGGAGAACACAGGCCAACAGTACCCGTTCTAATAATAATTATCGTGCCTCTCTTTTAGAAGATGCAGAGCAAGCTGGCACAAATCATCGCCTCTTTTGAATTTGAAACTCAGACTGATGCTTGCATTTATTCCTGCTTGCAAAGGCCCTCGCCTGTGCATTATTGATGAGATACTGGCGCGTAGTGAGCACTACCGTAATAATGGGACAGCGGAACGGAAGATGCAGTCTTCTTTCTCAAAAAAAGTTTAAACAATAGCTTAGACACACATTAATTCCAAGTAGAGATATTTGCCCAGCTCTCCAACAATGCATGCCAAAACTTGCTCAAAGAAATTCTGGAGTTCCTGCTTGCTAATTAGGAATTTTCAAACGTACCGTTGGGAGAGAGATGGAGCGATGAGAATAAAGCCAGCTTCTAAACTGCTTGGCAACGCGTGGGTTGAAAACTGAGAAGAAAAACTGCCAACTGCTATACTTTAGGAGCCCCACTCAAAACCTAGCACCATCGAAGAAGACCTCGCATTTCGCCTCTTTAGCAACAACAAAAACTGCAAGAATCTGCCTAGCAACCCCTGTCTGCAATGAAACTGAACGCCAAGCAGTCCGAGCTGCTGCAGCTGCTTCTGTGCCAGCTGCTCACGGGTGAGTCTGAATCTAAATGGTGCCACCTTGATGGAGACACTTGTGGCTACTGTGTACATAATGCACCGCACTCACTACTCACTGAAAACCATTGCAGCTGTGAGCTACGCCGCCGTCATCGACAGCAGCTATGATCAGGTGACCAGCGGCTCAGTCGATATTGGAAGCTATGTCAGCAGCGGGCTGCTCAATGCGACCGGCCTGCACACGAACTCGCACTGCCTGATGAAGTGCTGGGCAACGTCCTGCGCTGTCGCGATCGTCAAAGAGGTCGCAATCCTCGACTGCCGGATGCTCGTCATCAACACTGCGAGCAAGCCGGGCCTGAGCAACGGCAGCTTCGTTGCTAGGGAGTTTCAGCTTGAGCAGGGTGTGAAGATCTGGAAGGCTCGCGACTTTGAGCAGCAGGTGCTCAGAGGCACCGACACCGGCCGCCTACTCGGTGAGTTTGGGGAAATTACTAATGAAGTCTCATCGAATCTTATGAAAAGAAACCAACCAACAACCAGTGAAGCAAAGTTCTTGACTTGACGTTCAACGGCGTCGTTACTGAAAACATCATGTACTAAGATGTAAACTCGACGTAGTAAAATGTTTAGCCAGCGTTGAACTGGCTACGAGCCTTTTAATTTTCTTTGTATTATTATCAAGGCTGCCTATTTTTTGTTAGCTCGCCTCTTATGTTTTCTGAACTTTCCATGCTTTTGAAACGAGCGCACTTGACTTTTCTGTAATTGTTGTTAGGACTGTACCGCTTAAATTTGGTCTGGTTATGCTTGTCGTAGTCTACAGCCTTATAAACGTAATAGCCACGTTCGTACTAAACGGTTTCGAGCAAACTTGTCATACTTTTATAATTCGTAGGTCCCCAATGAACTGGAAACACGGGGAATTCAATCTAGGTTATATCCTGAGCCTGTGCTTGAGACTCGTTGGGGTGCTCGCGTTTCGTGTCCGCGATTAGGAACGCCGATATTTTCTCGGGGGGGGGATTAAATAAGCAGAAAAATTACAGAACAAAGACGCCACAAGTACTGGCTTGGTCGTCATCGAGCCTCTTGGCGGCGACCCTGAGACCAGCAACCCTTTTTTACCATATAAGAAAGGTTTCGTGGGAAAAGACAACGGGCAGCCTGTCTCCTGTTCAGGACGGTGAACCCGATTAAAGCGACGAATTTCAAACTCCATCTGTTTTATCTGCTTGTCTAGCAGCTTCTAAACGCAAATGAATTGAGGTATAAGAGCGTAGAAACCAACCCCAAACATCCGTTCCGCAGAGTACCTGGCTCCTAGAAACGTGACTCACAAGCGGGTCCACATTCCCAACAATTCGGTCAAGATCTTCGCCGCCTTCCTTCAGCACCAGCCGGCTGTCTTATCGCTCATTGGCTGCGTTGACAAGTGCAGCGAGTTGCTGGCGTGTCGCGGGATTGTGTTCAACTCCAGCAACTGCTCTCTGCTCACCGACTACCCGCTGTGCCGCTGGTTCGAGCAGCCTCCGGGCAGCTCTGAGCTGGCCGTCTATGTGAGTGTTGGGAAAGCACTTTTTGCGTCACGTTAGTGCTGAGTAAAACATGTCTGCATCGGTGACGAAGATATCGGTTATTTTCAAGTTAGTTTTCGTGCCAGCGATTAGTTTCTCTGCAACGGAGCAGCTTGGGTGTTCGCGCATGTGTCTCTTGCGCCAACGACTTCTGGTTTTATTCCGAGTGTGGCCGCATTAAGTTGCCCAGGGCTTGCTCAAAAAACTTAGCTGTGTGGTCTTTTCTATAACTCGCATCGTTGAGAACCAACGCCTAGTAGGTTACATGCTTGACGCTTAGAGATTCAACGCCTCTAAGTGGACGTGTGTTTCAGTGCGTTTCTATGTGCATGTGTATCTGTGTATCTGTGTATTCTGTATTGCACAGGATACTGCATCAGCGCTGTTGGTCGATGTCACCGACAGTCCACGACGGTTTCTATGACAAAAAATATTTTAATGTTTTCACGAAATCGCTAATCCAGGAGTTCTACACTGTGGGCACTCGGCAGTGCTTCGAGACCGTCAACCTGCGAGTGTCGGACGCGCTGAGCTTCGACCGGCTATGGGCCGAGTACAAGACCGGCTTCGGCACTTATCACAGCAACTACTTTGCTGGTAAGATGATACGGTATTGCTGCAGATCCTTACTGCTGGAATTTTGGTCAGTTGGTCTGGGGCTACTTTTTTTGAATAATAATAAGCGACAGCTGGAAGACAGGAGCCCAGAATTCGGTACCCTTCTGGTAAGACCCACTCACCCACTCACTAGGTGGATCCTAGGCTGGGGAGATGTGTTTTGCACTTTAAGGACGGTCTCTTTACCCATGAGCTTGATCCAGTGTTTGCTACCTCCATTTTTAATGGCTCTCGTTGATTGCTTTGCTGTACCCTGCTTGAGGGGAGGTTTTTGTACCTGCACTCATTGAGACCGCAGTTCCGGCATTGGGTCAGTGCGGTGCACCCGCGGCAGAGAGCCCATCTGGGGCTGATTTGCTCCCGCACAAAGAAACGCCACTAGCCGCACGGTTTTATTCCCTCGGGTCCCAAACTGTTTTCTAATTCTATGGAATCTTTGGTTAATTCCTGGCGCAAATACTTAAGAAGAAAGAGGATATAACACTTTGTAGCCTTTAGCTTAAGCGTATTATAGCGGTTCTTTTGCTCCGCTTGCAATTACGATAGATTCATTCTTTATTGACCTAGTCTAGCCTCTCAAAGCTACAGTTACCGCAAATGCCTTAATTGCAGATGCCATGCTACTTGGAGTAAACAAAGCGGGAGCATCAGCTCAATACAAATAAAGTAAAGCTCTAAGCGTCCCACCGAATTCTGCATACCAACTACCAAATCTACATATATATCTACTAACAGCAATCCCCTTTCTTCTCTTTCTATCGTACCTGTTCCCATCAAGGGCTACTTAATCAAGTCTTAATAAATGATGCTTGATTCGTCTTTAATTCCCGAATCCCTGAATCAGTAATTTTAGCTAAAAGTACTTGTAGGTGCTATTTCAGTCAAACCCATGCCTCATCAAACTACTGGTTAGAACATTGAGACCAAACAGCAAGCTCCATCATTTGAAAGGGTTCAGCAAATTTCTCAGCTCGTACCTTCAAATCTCAAAACGCCAGGCCTCGAGTGGCTGCACAACCGGACCAGCGCTCAGCCCAGCAACAACCGGTTCCGCGTCGACCTGCTGTATTGGAACGACACCTACATCTACGCCTACTACCTGAACGTGCTCATTCTGGCCGAGAGCACCAACTAAACGGTGTCTAACTTTACATTCGCAGCTGCTGGTGGCCTTGGAAACTGTCTGTTCCAAGGCTCGAACAAGCAGTTCGTCACTCGAGATCGCGGATGGAGCGAGTGCCACAATTGTGCAGTTAGATACGAGCAGCCCTACTGGCACGGTTGCTGCCACAACTCCGGTCCGTTCGGCAAGTACTTTAACTACCCAACGGCGCTGAATGTGTCAGTTGCAGACCGAGCCAAGGGCATCGTCTGGGCTTGCAATGCTCCCAAAAACATCACTGATGGATGGTACTACAGCTTCAAGCAGCTGGAGATTCTCATGCTCACCTGAGCTCAACTGGTCAACTGGTAGTTGGTGCTACGCGTGTCGCAAAGATTTTGTGTTTCCGATGTCGCTATTCCCTTGCTGGATCCTTTTCTATCCGAGTTGTGTCTGTTTTTTTCTGCTTTTATACCTCTTCTGCTTCGTGGCCACATCTCAGTTTCAGAGCACTTTTAATAACTTCGGTCAATCAATTTGGACTATCACTTGCGTATTGTCTGTCTAGCTCTTACCCTTGATGAAAATTTGATTACAATTTTTTGTTCCAGTGCCTTCTATTTGAATCGGTACCTGTGTTCTATACTCTTATTGTGGCTTCACGAGGGATCATCTATTACTGACATTTTCCATTATCCATTTTATGTTGGCATGGTGGTATGGTAATTCGTAGTTACCAGTTCGTAGACACCCAAGTGTGACTCAGCTTCTTAAACTTTTATTCTGTCTGAGTCCATGCGGGTCCCTGCTGCAGCTGAGGACTCCAGTCTGCCCCTAAGTCCCCGGACTCAATGACCGCTATTATCCCGAATGTACATGTACTCTTTCCGTACATGCTTGTTTCTGTGTGTCAATTAAGTCAGCCTGACAGCATCACGGAACTAATCAACTAATTGCTGTCGGCATATTTTCAGGTACCTTACTCAAAAGTTCCTCTAAAATATTGAATTGGTTATATATGATTTTGACAGCTCTGGTGTCATTCATAATGATTCTTTCTACTTGTCTACTTTCCACACAGTTCCAGACATTTTCTCGTCAACTTTTTATCCCTAAATATACGACTTTGAGTAATCACTGAGGTCTGCTGTTTTCTATGCACTGTCTGATCGCTCTCTGAACATTTTTCATCGTAGTCAACTTTATTCTGTCTTTTAACCAGACCTGAAAGCGATGGAATAATTATCCATCACTCATAACTGAGTATTCTTCATTGTCGCCTCACTTGAATCAGAAAGATCAATGGGGCCTGGAGGTTCTGCAGAATAGATTAACAAATGCTGGGTTCAGCTTGCATTGGACAATGGCTGCATGGTGTGGCCGTTGTTTCGAAAAAATAACCAATGGGTCACGAGTAAACAAGTTCTCAGCTTATTCACAAAAGCTACTTCAAATTTATTTCTCTATGAATAATGAGCTGTAATACTACTCGTAAAAGGTAGTCTTCATCTGTTTGATGAAGGCTTGCTGCGAACAGGTGCTGGGCGTTCGGCGATATACATGTAAGAACAGGTAAGAGAAAACAGCTGTCGGGCATGCAATTATTCTCACGAAGCAACGAAATAAATACACAAAAACGACTTTTATTAAAACGCAAGAAACAGATGCCAATGAACAGTGTCTAACATTTACCCGCGTGGAAAAATTCTCACAGACGATAACTGCTGATGAGGAATTTGAAGAGCCGCTACAGTGATACCGGAGATAGGCTCGAAGAAAAGCAGCTGCGATTAGAAGAAACATGCTTTGGAGTCACTCAGGAACCGACGGATTGACAATTCTAGGCATAAGTAGAGGAAATTTCACTATTTGGAAGCCCCATCGAAAGCAGAGATACCCTGAGCCAGCAATATCAGTCAGCAAATACGAAATCTATCTGCCTAGCAACTCCTGCCCGCAATGAAACTGAACGCCAAGCATTCCGAGCTGCTGCAACTGCTTCTGTGCCAGCTCATTACTGGTGAGTCTGGAAAATGCTACCAACTTGATGAAGAGACTCGCCAGTGTGGCACAGCGCTCACTACTCAAAAACACCCATTTAGCTGTGGTCACCTCTGCTTCAGGGCACCTTGCTTGCACCTACGATCGGGTGACCAGCGGCTCCATCAACATCGGCAACTACGTGAGCAGCGGGCTGCTCAATGAGCCCGGCCTGCACACAAACTCGCACTGCCTGATGAAGTGCTGGGCGACGTCCTGCGCAGTCGCAGTCGTCAAAGAAGCCGCGATTCTCAAATGCTGGATGCTCGTCATCAACACTGGCGAGCGAGTCGGACTTGAGCAACAGCAGTTTTGTTGCCAGGGAGATTCGGCTTGAGCACGGTGTGCAGATCTGAGAGGCTCGTGACTTTGAGCAGCAGGTGCTCAGAGGCACAGACACCGGCCGCCTACTCCGTTAGTTCCTCAAGAGTAAGGAAATCTAATCGCTTCCTACTTATCACAAGCCACAATGCCAGAAGCCAGTCACTCCATCCGATCCTGACGGGCTTCTTGTAGGAAGCAGTGGCCGGAAAATTGATCTGCAGCTATCCATCACCAAACTGGTTGCGCACAAAATATATCGTGCAATCAATTTAAAATTAACAGATTACGAGTATAGAATGCTACATTGTGGAAAACACTGTAGGAACACTGTAAACTTGATGAAGGAACATATTTAATTTAGGATTATCTGCCCTAGCTGCTAGAAGCTTCGATCTGGAAGATTCTAAATGCTAATACTACATTTAAACCTAGTTGCTATTCCGTGTGACAAAAGATTTGTAGCATATTTATGAGCCAGTTTCTCTTATGACCGAAAAATGTTTGTACATACTACGAGAGTATTCGAAACTCGCGAGTCCGTATCTTGTTTTGCAGCAAACAAACAGCGACTGCATTGCTAGCTATGCAGTGGGTGATTTAACTTTTATAATCGAAAACCCTCTGCTCACCGACTACCCGCTGTGTCGCTGGTTCGAGCAGCCTCCGAACAGCTCTGAGCTGGCCGTCTATGTGAGTGTTGAGAAAGCAGTGCTGGTTCGGTGCTATAACTGTAGAAACTTTTCTTGACTTTACATCAAACTTTCAAATCCAGGAGTTCCACACTGTGGGCACTCAGCAGTGCTTCGAGACAGTCAACCTGCGAGTGTCGGACGCGTTAAACTTCGACCGGCTCTGGGCCGAGTACAAGACCGGCTTCGGCACTTATCATAGCAACTACTTTGTTGGTGAGGCAACCTTTTATTTGATTTGCTAACGCTTGATTTAAAAAACCACAATATCGAAAAACTGGAGGTGACGGATATAAATCAGGGTAATCATGTACTTCGAGAAAAATGGTGACGTTTTAAAATTCAGTTTCTCGACCGATGAAAAATAATCGCTCTTAGTTGCAAAAAAATTATGCTTGTGGCTTGCTATTGTACTCATAGTTGTAAAAAGTGACCAGCCTGTTACAGTGACTTGTTTTCTTGAGCGCTTGATGCACCTCTTGATTCGAAAGCCAGTTTGATTATTAGGAACCAACATGCAATTTCATTACCAGCGATCTTTTTTCATAACGTCAAGTCTAGAGTGGCTGCACAACCGGACCAGCGCTCAGCCCAAAAACCGGTTCCACGTCGACCTGCTGTACTGGAACGACGCCTACATCTACGCCTACTACCTGAACGTGCTCATTCTGGCTGAGAGCACCAACTACACGCTGTCTAATTACACCTACGCACCTGCTTGAGGCCTTAAAAACTGCCTGATTAGAGTAGGATCGAACCTGCAGTTCCTCACCCGAGATTGCGGATTGAGCGGCTGCAGACTGTGCGGTTGTTTACCAGCAGCCTCACTGGTACAATTGCTGCCACAACTCCGGTCCGTTCGGCAAGTATAGTATTTGTCATGCTATCTCAGCCTAGAGACATCCAAACTCAGCCAGCCCATCTCGACAGTGCGATTTTTTACGTAAGCCAGTCAAGTTTTACCATAGACATGCTTCTTAAGGCCATGCTATCTCAGCCTGGGACATGCAATCTCAGCGTTGTTGCGTACCCTTACTGACTTTTCTTGCTGCGTTCATTCATTGCTGTTTGTTGCCATTTCATGTCACGTTATAGAAATGATAGCATTGAGATCTGTTTGCAATTGAAATCTATATTGGCTGAGATTGCATGTCCCAGGCTGAGATAGCATGGCCTTAAGAAGCATGTCTATGGTAAAAGTCGACTAGCTCGAGCCAAAAAAACGCATTGCGGAATGGGACTGGCTGAGTTTGGATGTCTCTAGGCTGAGATAGCATGACAAATACTATACTTCAAACTACCCGACGGTTTTGAACTTGCCAATTGCAGAGCGAGCCAGGGGAATCGCTTGGGCTTGCAATGGCCCAACAAACATCACTTGTTGTGTATGAGTGTGCATATGCATGTGGGTGACACTGAAGCTTGGGCTATACTCGTATGAATAGTACTGTCTATGGTATAAATACACGTTGACGGCCTAGAGAGACGGCCACGCCCTCTGAGCTTTAGTTTCTTCAGACCGCGCGCTATAGAAGATATAACCCTCTCGGCTTCGCGATATATAACATCACTGATGGGTTCTACTACAGCTTCAAGCAGCTGGAGATTCTCATGCTCACCTGAACGTCAACCAGCCACGAGTAAAGTCAGTGCGATGGTGTTTCGCAAATATTGCTTTTTTTCATATTAGATATTTTGCCGAGTACTGAGACTATTTAAAGCCCCCTGTTAAGAAAAGCATGGATCGGTACCTTCAATAGCACTGATTCGAATAGGTTCAGTGCTACATTTAAACAGAGTTTTTGTCGCTGCTTGTGCAGTCGCAGCTGAGTCGATTTATTCAACTCCTTTTCTCACTGACCCGATGCGCCCCCCTTTTTAGCCTGATGCCTCTCCGTGTTTCAACCGCACTCTCGCGTTTTACGCTAAACTTTAGCCGTTTACATTGCGATACAACATTAATTTTGTGTTTTTTTCTACAAAATATGAAACCCTTTCTTCAAATAGCCCAAATTACGGATGCTGCATTCGAATGTTTTATAGTGTTTGGCATTTCATCAATATTTCGTGGCGTTAGTTGTTTTTGTTCTGGTTTGAAGAGTAAAGGTTTTCATTGTAAGAGTACGTCTGTACTATTTACTCAAGATCGCCTATTGCACCTGACCTCCTCAGAGCCTCACGACACCTTTTCTCTTCTCCTCCATTCTGATTTTTTATAACGTGAATTGCAAGTCCCGCACACTTACAACCCCCCAACCACCGCTAAAGCTTCTGTCAACCCCGCTTTCTTTTATATTGAAAATCAATAAATATTCTACGAGCGGTAGCTGAAAACTAGACCGCGCTTTGCTTCTGGTTTTAGTTGTCAAACTACAATTGTCAATGGGGGCCCAGCCGGCAAGTGCTGAGTTCTCTCTTTTAAGATTCTCTTGGTAACACATTTAGTAGCAGAGCGTAGTTGAGGTAAATGGCCAGCCACGAATCAAATCAGCAGAAGACTGGCTGCTCAGAAAACGAAAAAGAAAAAGAGATCAGCATCGAGGAGTGGCTTCGCATCGAGCAGTTTCAACGAGTAAAGTCAAGAATGAAGTCTACAGCAACTGGGACTCGAAACCGGTTAGTGCTGTTGCTACAGAGCGACACCCATCATGGAGCCATCCATCAAGCGTGCGATGCAGCCACTACTGCACATGAAGAGTGCGTGAAGCTGCTCAGGTAAGAATCGCCTCAGTACTCAGGTGATAATTGCCCTAGTAATCAGGTGAGAACCGCCCCAGTAATCAGGTGAGAACCGCCCCAGTAATCAGGTGAGAACCGCCCCAGTAATCAGGTGAGAACCGCCCCAGTAATCAGGTGAGAATCACCCTAATACTCAGGTGAGAATCGCCCCAGTACTCAGGTGAGAACAGCCCCAGTAATCAGGTGAGAATCGCCCCAGTACTCAGGTGAGAATCGCCCCAGTACTCAGGTGAGAATCGCCCCAGTACTCAGGTGAGAACAGCCCCAGTAATCAGGTGAGAATCGCCCCAGCACTCAGGTGAGAATCGCCCCAGTACTCAGGTGAGAATCACCTCAGCACTCAGATGAGAATTGCTCTAGTAATCAGGTGAGAATCACCTCAGCACTCAGGTGAGAATCGCCCTAGTACTCAGGTGAGAATCACCTCAGCACTCAGGTGAGAATCGCCCTAGTACTCAGGTGAGAATCACCTCAGCACTCAGGTGAGAATCGCCCTAGTACTCAGGTGAGAATCACCTCAGCACTCAGGTGAGAATCGCCCTAGTACTCAGGTGAGAATCACCTCAGCACTCAGGTGAGAATCGCCCTAGTAATCACGTGAGAATCGCCCCAGTACTCATATGAAGAAAAAAATTCCGATGAAAAAGAATTTTTAATTTTCCTAAATCGCGAAGTTGATATTTGTGCAATTGCAAAGGCAACCCAGCTCTGACTGCACTCTCCATTCCAGATTCCGTGACTCTAGTTCGCCATGAAGCTCAGTCAGCTGTCTTCTGGAAGGAAGCAAGGCAAAAGGAGGGACAAAGCAATGTAGCGGGGCAGAAGAGAATGAGGCGGGAGTGAATAATGCATGCATAGGTGCAGTCCAGTGTTGGAAGACTCCGCCGCCCACCCCACAAGTTAAATAAGCCATCAATGCTAGTCTGAAAGGTTCGTCCTCCATGATGCTTTGAAAAGTTCTTATTTTAGAAAGTGTGTTCATTAGAAATTTTAGTTGAATAAAATATGCTGAGCGTTAAATACTGCCCATGCTACTCAGAGGAGTAGCTTTGAACTCTTTGTCGATCTAAATGCAATCTGGTCACTTCAAAAGCAATCACGTCACTCTAAATGCAATCACGTCACTCTAAATGCAATCACGTCACTCTAAATGCAATCACGTCACTCTAAATGCAATCAGGTCACTCTAAATGCAATCAGTTCACTCTAAATACAATCAGTTCACTCTAAATACAATCAGTTCACTTTAAATACAATCAGTTAACTCTAAATGCAATCAGGTCACTCTAAATGCAATCAGTTCACTCTAAATACAATCAGTTCACTTTAAATGCAATCAGTTCACTCTAAATGCAATCAGGTCACTCTAAATGCAATCAGTT
This sequence comes from Macrostomum lignano, assembly GCA_002269645.1. Classification (NCBI taxonomy): domain Eukaryota; kingdom Metazoa; phylum Platyhelminthes; family Macrostomidae; genus Macrostomum; species Macrostomum lignano. Next base: position 123,622 of record NIVC01001525.1, on the reverse strand, counting down.
CACTCTAAATACAATCAGTTCACTTTAAATACAATCAGTTAACTCTAAATGCAATCAGGTCACTCTAAATGCAATCAGGTCACTCTAAATGCAATCAGGTCACTCTAAATGCAATCAGGTCACTCTAAATGCAGTCAGGTCACTTCAAATGCAATCAGGTCACTCTAAATGCAATCAGGTCACTCTAAATGCAATCATGTCACTCTAAATGCAATCACGTCACTCTAAATGCAATCAGGTCACTCTAAATGCAATCAGGTCACTCTAAATGCAGTAAGGTCACTTCAAATGCAATCAGGTCACTCTAAATGCAATCAGGTCACTCTAAATGCAATCAGTTCACTCTAAATACAATCAGTTCACTCTAAATACAATCAGTTCACTCTAAATGCAATCAGGTCAATCTAAATGTAATCAGGTCACTCTAAATGCAATCAGGTCACTCTAAATGCAATCAGGTCACTCTAAATGCAATCAGGTCACTCTAAATGCAATCATGTCACTCTAAATGCAATCACGTCACTCTAAATGCAATCAAGTCACTCAAAATGCAATCAGGTCACTCTAAATGCAATCACGTCACTCTAAAAATGATCACGTCGCTCTAAATGCAATCAAGTCACTCAAAATGCAATCAGGTCACTCTAAATGCAATCACGTCACTCAAATATGATCAAGCCACTCTAAATACAATCACGTCACTCAAATATGATCAAGTCACTCTAAATGCAATCAGGTCACTCTAAATGCAATCAGGTCACTCTAAATGCAATCAGGTCACTCTAAATGCAATCAGGTCACTCTAAATGCAATCAGGTCACTCTAAATGCAATCAGGTCACTCTAAATGCAATCAGGTCACTCTAAATGCAATCAGGTCACTCTAAATGCAATCACGTCACTCTAAAAATGATCACGTCGCTCTAAATGCAATCAGGTCACTCTAAATGCAATCACGTCACTCTAAAAATGATCACGTCGCTCTAAATGCAATCAGGTCACTCTAAATGCAATCACGTCACTCTAAAAATGATCACGTCGCTCTAAATGCAATCAGGTCACTCTAAATGCAATCACGTCACTCTAAAAATGATCACGTCACTCTAAAAATGATCACGTCGCTCTAAATGCAATCGCGCGGGCGCAAAGACTTACATGCATCATTAAATAAAAGGAATGCTCGCACTGAACACTACTTTAAGTAGTAGACTAACACAAGTCAAAAGTATCCGTTCTCATAAATAGTGCCGTGTTTTCTTTATAAGCTTCAGAATATAATAGACTGCTAGTAGCTAATACAAGTCAAAACTTCTTTTAAAGCTGAGACTCAGGCTGGTGCTTGCAATCATTCTGCGTGCAAAAGCCCTCGCCTGTACATTATTAATGAGTTACTGATGCGTATTAAGCAATGCCGTATTAATGAAGCAGCAGAACTGAGGGCAGTCAGCTTTCAAGCTAAGCAATAGCTTGAACACACATGAATTCCAAAAAGAGATGTTTGCCCAGCTCTCCAACAATGCACGCAAAAACTTGCTCAAAGAAATTCCCGAGCGCCCGCTTGCTAATTAGGAATTTTCAGACCAACCGTTGGGAGAGATGGAGCGACGAGAATAAAGCCAGCTTCTAAACTGCTTGGCAACGCGTGGGTTGAAAACTGAGGAGAGAGGATGCAAACGGCTATACTTTAGGAGCCCCACTCAGGGACGAGCGCCATTGCAGAAGACCTCGCCTTTGGCCTCAGCAGCAACCAAAAATTGCAACAATCTTCCGAGTAGCTCTTGTCTGCAATGAAATTGAACTCAAAGCAGTCCGAGCTGCTGCAGCTGCTTCTGTGCCAGCTGCTCATGGGTGAGTCTGAACGTACATGTAAATAGTGCCGCCTTGGTGGAGACACTTGTGATTATTGTGCACAAAATGCATCGCACTCACTACTCACTGAAAACCATTGCAGCTGTGAGCTACGCTGGCGTCATCGACAGCAGCTATGATCAGGTGACCAGCGGCTCAGTCGATATTGGAAGCTATGTCAGCAGCGGGCTGCTCAATGCGACCGGCCTGCACACGAACTCGCACTGCCTGATGAAGTGCTGGGCGACGTCCTGCGCTGTCGCGATCGTCAAGGAAGCCGCGATCCTCGAATGCCGGATGCTCGTCATCAACACTGCGAGCGAGCCGGGCCTGAGCAACGGCAGCTTCATTGCTAGGGAGATTCGGCTTGAGGACGGGGCGCAGATCTGGAAGGCTCGCGACTTTGAGCAGCAGGTGCTCAGAGGCACCGACAGCGGCCGCCTACTCGGTGAGTTTTGGAAAATTACTAATGAAGTCTCATCGAATCTTATGAAAAGAAACCAACCAACAACCAGTGAAGCAAAGTTCTTGACTTGACGTTCAACGGCGTCGTTACTGAAAACATCATGTACTAAGATGTAAACTCGACGTGGTAAAATGTTTAGCCAGCGTTGAACTGGCTACGAGCCTTTTAATTTTCTTTGTATTATTATCAAGGCTGCCTATTTATTGTTAGCTCGCCTCTTATGTTTTCTGAACTTTCCATGCTTTTGAAACGAGCGCACTTAACTTTTCTGTAATTGTTGTTAGGACTGTACCGCTTAAATTTGGTTTTCTTATGCTTGTCGTAGTCTACAGCCTTATAAACGTAATAGCCACGTTCGTACTAAACGGTTTCGAGCAAACTTGTCATAATTTATTAATTCGTAGGTCCCCAATGAACTGTAAACACGGGGAATTCAATCTAGGTTTTATCCTGAGCCTGTGCTTGAGACTCGTTGGGGTGCTCGCGTTTCGTGTCCGCGATTAGGAACGCCGATATTTTCTCGGGGGGTGGATTAAATAAGCAGAAAAATTACAGAACAAAGACGCCACAAGTACTGGCTTGGTCGTCATCGAGCCTCTTAAAGCGGCGACCCTGAGACCAGCCACCCTTTTTTACCATATAAGAAAGGTTTCGTGGGAAAAGACAACGGGCAGCCTGTCTCCTGTTCAGGACGGTGAACCCGATTAAAGCGATGAATTTCAAACTCCATCTGTTTTATCTGCTTGTCTAGCAGCTTCTAAACGCAGATGAATTGAGGTATAAGAGCGTAGAATAGAAACCAACCCCAAACATCCGTTCCGCAGAGTACCTGGCTCCTAGAAACGTGACTCACAAGCGGGTCCACATTCCCAACAATTCGGTCAAGATCTTCGCCGCCTTCCTTCAGCACCAGCCGGCTGTCTCATCGCTCATTGGCTGCGTTGACAAGTGCAGCGAGTTGCTGGCGTGTCGCGGGATTGTGTTCAACTCCAGCAACTGCTCTTTGCTCACCGACTACCCGCTGTGCCGCTGGTTCGAGCAGCCTCCGAACAGCTCTGAGCTGACCGTCTATGTGAGTGATGGGAAAGCACTTTTTGCGTCACGTTAGTGCTGAGTAAAGCGTGTCTGCATTGGTGACGAAGATACCGGTTATTTTCAAGTTAGTTTTCGTGCCAGCGATTAGTTTATCTGCAACGGAGCAGCTTGGGTGTTCGCGCATGTGTCTCTTGCGCCACCGACTTCTGGTTTGATTCCGAGTGTGGCCGCATTAAGTTGCCCAGGGCTTGCTCAAAAAACTTAGCTGTGTGGTCTTTTCTATAACTCGCATCGATGAGAACCAACGCCTAGTAGGTTACATGCTTGACGCTTAGAAATTCAACGCCTCTGAGTGGACGTGTGTTTGAGTGCGTTTCTGTGTGCATGTGTATCTGTGTATCTGTGTATTCTGTATTGCACAGGATACTGCATCAGCGCTGTTGGTCGATGTCACCGACAGTCCACGACGGTTTCTATGACAAAAAATATTTTAATGTTTTCACGAAATCGCTAATCCAGGAGTTCTACACTGTGGGCACTCGGCAGTGCTTCGAGACCGTCAACCTGCGAGTGTCGGACGCGTTAAACTTCGACCGGCTCTGGGCCGAGTACAAGACCGGCTTCGGCACTTATCACAGCAACTACTTTGCTGGTAAGATGATCCGGTATTGCTTCAGATCCTTACTGCTGGAATTTTGGTCAGTTGGTCTGGGGCTACTGTTTTTTGAATAATAATAAGCGACAGCTGGAAGACAGGAGCCCAGAAGTTGGTACCCTTCTGGTGAGACCCACCGGAAGTTCGGGGATCCTAGGCTGGGAACATGTGTTCTGCACTTTAAGGATGGTCTCTTTACCCATGAGCTGGATCAAGTGTTCGCTACCTCCTGTGTTCGCTTTATTAATGGCTCTCGTTGGCTGCTTTGCTGTACCCTGCTTGAGGGGAGGTTTTTGTACCTGCGCTCATTGAGACCGCAGTTCCGGCATTGGGTCAGTGCGGTGCACCCGCGGCAGAGAGCCCATTTGGGGCTGATTTGCTCCCGCACAAAGAAACGCCACTAGCCGCACGGTTTTATTCCCTCGGGTCCCAAACTGTTTTCTAATTCTATGGAATCTTTGGTTAATTCCTGGCGCAAATACTTAAGAAGAAAGAGGATATAACACTTTGTAGCCTTTAGCTTAAGCGTATTATAGCGGTTCTTTTGCTCCGCTTGCAATTACGATAGATTCATTCTTTATTGACCTAGTCTAGCCTCTCAAAGCTACAGTTACCGCAAATGCCTTAATTGCAGATGCCATGCTACTTGGAGTAAACAAAGCGGGAGCGTCAGCTCAATACAAATAAAGTAAAGCTCTAAGCGTCCCACGGAATTCTGCATACCAACTACCAAATCTACATATATATTTACTAACAGCAATCCCCTTTCTTCTCTTTCTATCGTACCTGTTCCCATCAAGGGCTACTTAATCAAGTCTTAATAAATGATGCTTGATTCGTCTTTAATTCCCGAATCCCTGAATCAGTAATTTTAGCTAAAAGTAGGTGCTATTTCAGTCAAACCCATGCCTCATCCAACTACTGGTTAGAACATTAAGACAAAACAGCAAGCTCCATCATTTGAAAGGGTTCAGCAAATTTCTCAGCTCGTACCTTCAAATCTCAAAACGCCAGGCCTGGAGTGGCTGCACAACCGGACCAGCGCTCAGCCCAACAACAACCGGTTCCGCGTCGACCTGCTGTACTGGAACGACACCTACATCTACGCCTACTACCTGAACTTGCTCATTCTGGCCGAGAGCACCAACTACACGGTGTCTAACTCTACATACGCACCTGCTGGTGGCCTTGGAAACTGTCTGTTCCAAGGCTTGAACAGGCAGTTCGTCACTCGAGATCGCGGATGGAGCAACTGCCATCACAACTGTGCAGTTAAATACGAGCAGCCTCACTGGCACGGTTGCTGCCACAACTCCGGTCCGTTCGGCAAGTACTTCAACTACCCGACGGCGCTGAATTTGCCAGTTGCAGACCGAGCCAAGGGCATCGCCTGGGCTTGCAATGCTCCCAAAAACATCACTGATGGATGGTACTACAGCTTCAAGCAGCTGGAGCTTCTCATGCTCACCTGAATTCTTTAAGCCACATCGGTCAACCGGCAGCTGGTTTTTCGCGGGTCGCAAAGATTTTATTTTTTCCGATTTCATTTTTCTTGGATAACTTTCTGGATGTCCTTCAGTCCCGAGTTCCGTCTGTTTGCTTTTTCTGCTTCTATACTTTTTATACTTTGGTGTCACTTTTCAGCTGCAGCTGTTTTTAAATTCTGGCCAATTATTTTGGCTATCGCTTGTTTACCACCTGTCTAGCTCTTACTCTTTACAAAAATGATTTTCAGTGCCATCTGTTTGAATCCTTGTACCTGTATTTTCATATTCTATCCTGATGTCATTCAGCTTTTTGTGCTCGTACCGTACATTTCTTTCTGTGTCAATAGAGTCAGACTGACAGCTTTGTGGAACTACTTATCTATTGGCTGTCGGTATGCCGAGATTTTTAGGTGCCTTTCTCGAAATTATATAATGATTATTTCCTATTGGGCTCTATATGCAAAGTCTTACACATATTCTGCACCAACTTGATATTTTTAAATATACTTTGAACAGTCACTGAAGTCTGCACTTCGAGTCACTGCCTAATAACTCTCTGGCACATGTAGCGGCAAATTCATATAATACTAGCGTAGACTTTAATCAGCGTTGAACCCAAAACAAGCACACACACCCGCTGTGTGGTACCATTTCTCATTCAGGCTTTTTTCTACTTACCTTTAAGTACACAAGCGCACTGAGAGAGAAAACTAAGGGGTGGGCCAGACTATTAAACCCGAAGCAAAGTATTTCACATAGTACGGGTAACTGGAAAAGGTCAGCAGATCCTTTGTCACTAAACAGTAGGTTTTGTTTTAATCTATTGCCTTATTATATAAGGTATGATATGGACCAACCTGCCTACTATAGTGTCTTGGCTGTCAATAAAAAAAGTTATAGAAGAATGAACGTTGCTGAAAAGGGGGTAAATTTACATTACACTGATGTTCAACCGACTTACGATGTCGTTATTCGTCGACAGACGCCGGCCAACGCAGATTGCAGAGTGCAGTAATGCTTTTAAATTGACTAATCAAAGTAGTCTGTACAAATCGCGAATAAAAATGATGGCTTCAACACCAAGCAAGGGCAAGGACGTTCGTGGCGCCAGCACCTAGGGCGCCAGCACCAGGGGCGCCAGCACCAGGGGCGCCAGCACCAGGGGCGCCAGCACCAGGGGCGCCAGCACCAGGGGCGCCAGCACCAGGGGCGCCAGCACCAGGGGCGCCAGCACCAGGGGCGCCAGCACCAGGGGCGCCAGCACCAGGGGCGCCAGCACCAGGGGCGCCAGCACCAGGGGCGCCAGCACCAGGGGCGCCAGCACCAGGGGCGCCAGCACCAGGGGCGCCAGCACCAGGGGCGCCAGCACCAGGGGCGCCAGCACCAGGGGCGCCAGCACCAGGGGCGCCAGCACCAGGGGCGCCTTTAAATAGCTTTTTAAGCATTTCATGTAACGCGGTTTCCGAGCTTTCTCCGTGGCTACTTGACAACGGGTTAGAATGTAAAACAACAGAGCAATATTAATTCGAGCTAACTTATTTAGGGCCAGAAATTTGAATTTTTTATATACCCTTTGCGGTTCATTTGATAATCAATTTTGAATTTAATCGAAAAAATTGTACATTTTTCAAATTTCAAATTTCAAAAGTTTGGTCAATAATGTAACCGCGCTGTCTGTAATTTACTTACTTTACTCAGCTACAGGTGTTCCGGGCATCCGGATGCAGCGGGGAGGCGTTGACGCCCATACCATTCAGCCCTGGCGACCCCAGGCAGCTGGTGCTGCGGTGTCACGCATGGAGATCCGGTGCAGCCGGTGTCCGCAGCGGGGTCCGCCAGATTTAGTTGAGCTGTTCAGCTGAAAGGAGGACATCTCTTGGCCTTGAATAATTAGGGCTGGCTGGCTCTGAGCCATACATTATTCAGCCTAGTGGGTTTGGCGGGCAGCCTTTGCTTTGGATCTCTCTGCAGTCGTGAGAGTTTTCTCACGAGCAGAGGTTCTTCCAAGGGAGTAGCCAGCCGCACTAGAAGTTTTGCGGTCAGCCAGGGGAGCTTTGCCGCTACCCTGTTGTCCGGCAGAGTTGTTGACGTGGGAAAAACCGGAAGTTTCGGTGCTTACACAGTTCCGGTTGAGCCCCGTAGATTCGGCATTAAAATTTCTAATTTTTTCTGCTCCAGCAGCATCAAGGGACGTGGTGTTTGTACATTGTTACTGGAAAGCAAATAGGAACTAAGGTGAGATGCTGCTGCCCCCCCCCATCCCTAAACCCAACAGCCAGTCAAAAGAAAGCGACCGGGGGTGGCAAACAGGACGTGAATCCATGGATCGACTTCTGATTGAGCTTGGAGACATTTTTCCAGCCATTTTCGCACTGATTCGTTCTGATTCACACCCGTGCGGGGCCAACCCACAAGGCACCGACTTACTACGAGCTAAGACTTAGCTGCAGAGCTGTTCCGGAAGGGACACAACGTGAAGGCACGGACGCCCACTCCGTTAGTCTGTGATCGGCCGACGCGTCGCTTTGAAGTTGGCTCAGGGAGGTCCCCAGTGTTGCTATCAGCTACATTGCTCTCTGTAATGGAAAATTCACACTTGCGGGTGTCTCTGAGGTAGTGCATGAACTGATTTATGTCTTTGTGTTTGCACGCTTCAGTAATTGATAAGTGCGTCCCGAGATAAAGTGAGTGTGGCTTGCATGAACTTCAAAAAGATGCTGTCAAAATGAGCAGCAGTTTCGACATCTGAGTTGCAAAACTACATCTGTCGTTGATGGTATTGCCTTGCTGATACTGGTGCCTGGAGAAGAAGCCGTGACCTAAGAGGATCATGGTGGCAGCACGGATGTTTCTTCACGAGAGGCGCCAAAGGAACTTCCGGAGCTGGTGAGAGAGCTGGGGAACATGTACTCGTAGTGCCCCTCTGGATTGCCTGCAGGTAGTCCTCCTAAGTTGACCGGTGCTGAGTCCTGATCCACATTTTAGAACCCGAAAAAGAAGCCGGACTCGCCAACTTTAACAAGGGCGTCGGCCAGATCATTTCATCGGATTCCCGCATGTCCCGGAACCCACTTGAGGGTAAATTCTGTTGGTAGAACCCATTGGTCGTTGCTGGCTCCGAAATTCAAAATGAAGGCTAAAAGTTAGTGCTTTTTCCGTCATTGCAAAATAGAGAACTTAAGGCAAAAAATTGCGTTAATTAAATAACATTTTATTGCGCGATGGCTGCGCCTTTATTTTAGTGCCACGAAATTTCGTAACGCCAGGCCTGGAGTAGCTGCCCAACCGGACCGGACCGGACGGTGACAAACCTTACATACGCACCCACTGGTGGCCTCGGAGACTGTATGTTCCATGGCGTTAACAGGCAGTTCATCACCCGAGATCGCGGATGGATCGACTGCCAACACAACTGTGCAGTTCGATACGCTCAGCCTCACTGGCACAAGTGCTGTCACAGCTCAGGTCCCTTTTGCAAGTACTTCAACTACCCGACGGCGCTGAATGTGCCTGTTGTAGACCGAGCCAAGGGCATTGTTTGGGCTGCAAATGCTCAAAAGAACATCACTGATGGATGGTACTACAGCTTCAAGCAGCTGGTGATTCTCATGCTCAACTGATCTCTTTAAACTACATCATCGGTCTCTTGGCAGTCAGTGCTACGCGTATCATAAAGATTTTATATTTTTGATGTCGCTATTCTCGCTTTCCCTTGCTGTATGCTCGTCTGTCCGAGTTCTGTCTGTTTTTTTCTGCTTCTATACTTCTTCTGTTCTGCTGCCACATCTCAGTTCCAGAGCACTTTTAATAATTCTGGTCAATCATTTGGGCTATCACTTGTTTATTGTCTGTCTAGCTCTTACCCTTGATGAAAATATGATTACAAATTTTTTGTTCCAGTGCCTTCTATTTGAATCGGTACCTGTGTTTTATACTCTTATTGTGGCTTCACCAGGGATTATATATCATTGACATTTTCCATTATCCATTTATGTTGGCATGGTGATATCGTAACTCGTATTTCCAGTTCTCGTACCTTAGACACTCAAGTATAAGTCAGCTTCTTAAACTTTTATTCTGTCTGAGTCCATGCGCCCTGCTGCAGCTGAGGACACCAGTCTGCCCTCGAGTCCCTGGCCTTAATGACCGCTATCAAACTGATTTTTGTACTCTTTCCGTACATGCTTGTTTCTGTGTGTCAATTAAGTCAGCCTGACAGCATCACGGAACTAATTAACTAATTGCTGTCGGCATATTTTCAGGTACCTTACTCGAAAGTTCCTCTAGAATATTGAATTGGTTACATATGATTTTGACAGCTCTGGTGTCATTCATAATGATTCTTTCTACTTGTCTACTTTCCACACAGTTCCAGACATTTTCTCGTCAACTTTTTATCCCTAAATATACGACTTTGAGTAATCACTGAGGTCTGCTGTTTTCTATGCACTGTCTGATCGCTCTCTGAACATTTTTCATCGTAGTCAACTTTATTCTGTCTTTTAACCAGACCTGAAAGCGATGGATTATTCATCACTCATAACTGAGTATTCTTCATTGTCGACTCACTTGGGTCCGAAAGATCAACGCGGGCCTGGAGGTTCTGCAGAAGAGATTAACAAATGCTGGGTTCAGCTTGCATTGGACAATGGCTGCTTGGTGTGGCCGTTGTTTCGAAAAAATAACCAATGGGTCACGAGTAAACAAGTTCTCAGCTTATTCACAAAAGCTACTTCAAATTTATTTCTCTATGAATAATGAGCTGTAATACTACTCGTAAAAGGTAGTCTTCATCTGTTTGATGAAGGCTTGCTGCGAACAGGTGCTGGGCGTTCGGCGATATACATGTAAGAACAGGTAAGAGAAAACAGCTGTCGGGCATGCAATCATTCTCACGAAGCAACGAAATAAATACACAAAAACGACTTTTATTAAAACGCAAGAAACAGATGCCTATCTGAGCAGAGTCTATCATTTACACGCGTGGAAAAATTCCCACAGACTACAACTGCTGATGAAGAATTTGCTGAGCCGCTACAGTGATACCGGAGATAGGCTCGAAGAAAAGCAGCTGCGAAAAGAAGAAAAAATGCTTTGCAGTCACTCAGGAACAGACGGATTGAGAATTCCAAACAGAAGCAGAGGGAATTTCACTATTTAGAAGCCTCATACAGAGCAGAGAAACCAGCTGTGCTAGCAACATCAGTCTGCAAATACAAAAATCTTGCCTAGCAACTCCTGCATGCAATGAATCTGAACGCTGAGCAGGCCGAGCTGCTGCTGCTGCTTCTGTACCAGCTGCTCACATTAGGCTCGCTAATGTGGCACTGCGCTCACTACTTACTAACACCCATTTTAGTTGTGGCCACCTCCGCTAACAGCGCCATAACTGCTCGCACCTACGATCGGGTGACCAGCGACTCCATCAGCATCGGCAACTACGTGAGCAGCAAGCTTCTCAATGGGACTGGCCTGCACATGAACTCGCACTGCCTGATGAAGTGCTCGGAGATGTCCTCAAGGAAGTGGCAATGCTCGAATGCCAAATGCTAGTCATCAACAGTGCGATAGAGCCCAGCCTGAGCAACGGCAGCTTCGTTGCTAGGGAGTTTCGGCTTGAGCACGGTGTGAAGATCTGGAAGGCTCGCAACTTTGAGCAGCAGGTGCTCAGAGGCACTAACAGCGGCCTCCTACTTGGTGAGTTTGCGAAAATGAATAATGACAGACATCGAGCGTCTACTCGGTTAGTTCCTCACGAGTAACGAAATTTGATCACGTTGGACTCATTACAAGCTACCACGAGCCATAATGCGAGGAGCCAGAAACAATCAAATCCAGATGAGCTTCTTGTAGGAAGCAGAGGCCGGAACATGGCTCTACAGCCACTATCACCAAACTGAAGTGGGTTCTCACAAAATAAGTCATGTAACCAAAGTTGGTAGAATATATGCATAATGCATATTAATCTTTTGTGGCAAAACTTACAGCAAGTTTTGAAAAACTTAGCTGTGTGGTCTTTTCTATAACTCGCATCGATGAGAACCAACGCCTAGTAGGTTACATGCTTGACGCTTAGAAATTCAACGCCTCTGAGTGGACGTGTGTTTGAGTGCGTTTCTGTGTGCATGTGTATCTGTGTATCTGTGTATTCTGTATTGCACAGGATACTGCATCAGCGCTGTTGGTCGATGTCACCGACAGTCCACGACGGTTTCTATGACAAAAAATATTTTAATGTTTTCACGAAATCGCTAATCCAGGAGTTCTACACTGTGGGCACTCGGCAGTGCTTCGAGACCGTCAACCTGCGAGTGTCGGACGCGTTAAACTTCGACCGGCTCTGGGCCGAGTACAAGACCGGCTTCGGCACTTATCACAGCAACTACTTTGCTGGTAAGATGATCCGGTATTGCTTCAGATCCTTACTGCTGGAATTTTGGTCAGTTGGTCTGGGGCTACTGTTTTTTGAATAATAATAAGCGACAGCTGGAAGACAGGAGCCCAGAAGTTGGTACCCTTCTGGTGAGACCCACCGGAAGTTCGGGGATCCTAGGCTGGGAACATGTGTTCTGCACTTTAAGGATGGTCTCTTTACCCATGAGCTGGATCAAGTGTTCGCTACCTCCTGTGTTCGCTTTATTAATGGCTCTCGTTGGCTGCTTTGCTGTACCCTGCTTGAGGGGAGGTTTTTGTACCTGCGCTCATTGAGACCGCAGTTCCGGCATTGGGTCAGTGCGGTGCACCCGCGGCAGAGAGCCCATTTGGGGCTGATTTGCTCCCGCACAAAGAAACGCCACTAGCCGCACGGTTTTATTCCCTCGGGTCCCAAACTGTTTTCTAATTCTATGGAATCTTTGGTTAATTCCTGGCGCAAATACTTAAGAAGAAAGAGGATATAACACTTTGTAGCCTTTAGCTTAAGCGTATTATAGCGGTTCTTTTGCTCCGCTTGCAATTACGATAGATTCATTCTTTATTGACCTAGTCTAGCCTCTCAAAGCTACAGTTACCGCAAATGCCTTAATTGCAGATGCCATGCTACTTGGAGTAAACAAAGCGGGAGCGTCAGCTCAATACAAATAAAGTAAAGCTCTAAGCGTCCCACGGAATTCTGCATACCAACTACCAAATCTACATATATATTTACTAACAGCAATCCCCTTTCTTCTCTTTCTATCGTACCTGTTCCCATCAAGGGCTACTTAATCAAGTCTTAATAAATGATGCTTGATTCGTCTTTAATTCCCGAATCCCTGAATCAGTAATTTTAGCTAAAAGTAGGTGCTATTTCAGTCAAACCCATGCCTCATCCAACTACTGGTTAGAACATTAAGACAAAACAGCAAGCTCCATCATTTGAAAGGGTTCAGCAAATTTCTCAGCTCGTACCTTCAAATCTCAAAACGCCAGGCCTGGAGTGGCTGCACAACCGGACCAGCGCTCAGCCCAACAACAACCGGTTCCGCGTCGACCTGCTGTACTGGAACGACACCTACATCTACGCCTACTACCTGAACTTGCTCATTCTGGCCGAGAGCACCAACTACACGGTGTCTAACTCTACATACGCACCTGCTGGTGGCCTTGGAAACTGTCTGTTCCAAGGCTTGAACAGGCAGTTCGTCACTCGAGATCGCGGATGGAGCAACTGCCATCACAACTGTGCAGTTAAATACGAGCAGCCTCACTGGCACGGTTGCTGCCACAACTCCGGTCCGTTCGGCAAGTACTTCAACTACCCGACGGCGCTGAATTTGCCAGTTGCAGACCGAGCCAAGGGCATCGCCTGGGCTTGCAATGCTCCCAAAAACATCACTGATGGATGGTACTACAGCTTCAAGCAGCTGGAGCTTCTCATGCTCACCTGAATTCTTTAAGCCACATCGGTCAACCGGCAGCTGGTTTTTCGCGGGTCGCAAAGATTTTATTTTTTCCGATTTCATTTTTCTTGGATAACTTTCTGGATGTCCTTTAGTCCCGAATTCCGTCTGTTTGCTTTTTCTGCTTCTATACTTTTTATACTTTGGTGTCACTTTTCAGCTGCAGCTGTTTTTAAATTCTGGCCAATTATTTTGGCTATCGCTTGTTTACCACCTGTCTAGCTCTTACTCTTTACAAAAATGATTTTCAGTGCCATCTGTTTGAATCCTTGTACCTGTATTTTCATATTCTATCCTGATGTCATTCAGCTTTTTGTGCTCGTACCGTACATTTCTTTCTGTGTCAATAGAGTCAGACTGACAGCTTTGTGGAACTACTTATCTATTGGCTGTCGGTATGCCGAGATTTTTAGGTGCCTTTCTCGAAATTATATAATGATTATTTCCTATTGGGCTCTATATGCAAAGTCTTACACATATTCTGCACCAACTTGATATTTTTAAATATACTTTGAACAGTCACTGAAGTCTGCACTTCGAGTCACTGCCTAATAACTCTCTGGCACATGTAGCGGCAAATTCATATAATACTAGCGTAGACTTTAATCAGCGTTGAACCCAAAACAAGCACACACACCCGCTGTGTGGTACCATTTCTCATTCAGGCTTTTTTCTACTTACCTTTAAGTACACAAGCGCACTGAGAGAGAAAACTAAGGGGTGGGCCAGACTATTAAACCCGAAGCAAAGTATTTCACATAGTACGGGTAACTGGAAAAGGTCAGCAGATCCTTTGTCACTAAACAGTAGGTTTTGTTTTAATCTATTGCCTTATTATATAAGGTATGATATGGACCAACCTGCCTACTATAGTGTCTTGGCTGTCAATAAAAAAAGTTATAGAAGAATGAACGTTGCTGAAAAGGGGGTAAATTTACATTACACTGATGTTCAACCGACTTACGATGTCGTTATTCGTCGACAGACGCCGGCCAACGCAGATTGCAGAGTGCAGTAATGCTTTTAAATTGACTAATCAAAGTAGTCTGTACAAATCGCGAATAAAAATGATGGCTTCAACACCAAGCAAGGGCAAGGACGTTCGTGGCGCCAGCACCTAGGGCGCCAGCACCAGGGGCGCCAGCACCAGGGGCGCCAGCACCAGGGGCGCCAGCACCAGGGGCGCCAGCACCAGGGGCGCCAGCACCAGGGGCGCCAGCACCAGGGGCGCCAGCACCAGGGGCGCCAGCACCAGGGGCGCCAGCACCAGGGGCGCCAGCACCAGGGGCGCCAGCACCAGGGGCGCCAGCACCAGGGGCGCCAGCACCAGGGGCGCCAGCACCAGGGGCGCCAGCACCAGGGGCGCCAGCACCAGGGGCGCCAGCACCAGGGGCGCCAGCACCAGGGGCGCCAGCACCAGGGGCGCCAGCACCAGGGGCGCCAGCACCAGGGGCGCCAGCACCAGGGGCGCCAGCACCAGGGGCGCCAGCACCAGGGGCGCCAGCACCAGGGGCGCCAGCACCAGGGGCGCCAGCACCAGGGGCGCCAGCACCAGGGGCGCCAGCACCAGGGGCGCCAGCACCAGGGGCGCCAGCACCAGGGGCGCCAGCACCAGGGGCGCCAGCACCAGGGGCGCCAGCACCAGGGGCGCCAGCACCAGGGGCGCCAGCACCAGGGGCGCCAGCACCAGGGGCGCCTTTAAATAGCTTTTTAAGCATTTCATGTAACGCGGTTTCCGAGCTTTCTCCGTGGCTACTTGACAACGGGTTAGAATGTAAAACAACAGAGCAATATTAATTCGAGCTAACTTATTTAGGGCCAGAAATTTGAATTTTTTATATACCCTTTGCGGTTCATTTGATAATCAATTTTGAATTTAATCGAAAAAATTGTACATTTTTCAAATTTCAAATTTCAAAAGTTTGGTCAATAATGTAACCGCGCTGTCTGTAATTTACTTACTTTACTCAGCTACAGGTGTTCCGGGCATCCGGATGCAGCGGGGAGGCGTTGACGCCCATACCATTCAGCCCTGGCGACCCCAGGCAGCTGGTGCTGCGGTGTCACGCATGGAGATCCGGTGCAGCCGGTGTCCGCAGCGGGGTCCGCCAGATTTAGTTGAGCTGTTCAGCTGAAAGGAGGACATCTCTTGGCCTTGAATAATTAGGGCTGGCTGGCTCTGAGCCATACATTATTCAGCCTAGTGGGTTTGGCGGGCAGCCTTTGCTTTGGATCTCTCTGCAGTCGTGAGAGTTTTCTCACGAGCAGAGGTTCTTCCAAGGGAGTAGCCAGCCGCACTAGAAGTTTTGCGGTCAGCCAGGGGAGCTTTGCCGCTACCCTGTTGTCCGGCAGAGTTGTTGACGTGGGAAAAACCGGAAGTTTCGGTGCTTACACAGTTCCGGTTGAGCCCCGTAGATTCGGCATTAAAATTTCTAATTTTTTCTGCTCCAGCAGCATCAAGGGACGTGGTGTTTGTACATTGTTACTGGAAAGCAAATAGGAACTAAGGTGAGATGCTGCTGCCCCCCCATCCCTAAACCCAACAGCCAGTCAAAAGAAAGCGACCGGGGGTGGCAAACAGGACGTGAATCCATGGATCGACTTCTGATTGAGCTTGGAGACATTTTTCCAGCCATTTTCGCACTGATTCGTTCTGATTCACACCCGTGCGGGGCCAACCCACAAGGCACCGACTTACTACGAGCTAAGACTTAGCTGCAGAGCTGTTCCGGAAGGGACACAACGTGAAGGCACGGACGCCCACTCCGTTAGTCTGTGATCGGCCGACGCGTCGCTTTGAAGTTGGCTCAGGGAGGTCCCCAGTGTTGCTATCAGCTACATTGCTCTCTGTAATGGAAAATTCACACTTGCGGGTGTCTCTGAGGTAGTGCATGAACTGATTTATGTCTTTGTGTTTGCACGCTTCAGTAATTGATAAGTGCGTCCCGAGATAAAGTGAGTGTGGCTTGCATGAACTTCAAAAAGATGCTGTCAAAATGAGCAGCAGTTTCGACATCTGAGTTGCAAAACTACATCTGTCGTTGATGGTATTGCCTTGCTGATACTGGTGCCTGGAGAAGAAGCCGTGACCTAAGAGGATCATGGTGGCAGCACGGATGTTTCTTCACGAGAGGCGCCAAAGGAACTTCCGGAGCTGGTGAGAGAGCTGGGGAACATGTACTCGTAGTGCCCCTCTGGATTGCCTGCAGGTAGTCCTCCTAAGTTGACCGGTGCTGAGTCCTGATCCACATTTTAGAACCCGAAAAAGAAGCCGGACTCGCCAACTTTAACAAGGGCGTCGGCCAGATCATTTCATCGGATTCCCGCATGTCCCGGAACCCACTTGAGGGTAAATTCTGTTGGTAGAACCCATTGGTCGTTGCTGGCTCCGAAATTCAAAATGAAGGCTAAAAGTTAGTGCTTTTTCCGTCATTGCAAAATAGAGAACTTAAGGCAAAAAATTGCGTTAATTAAATAACATTTTATTGCGCGATGGCTGCGCCTTTATTTTAGTGCCACGAAATTTCGTAACGCCAGGCCTGGAGTAGCTGCCCAACCGGACCGGACCGGACGGTGACAAACCTTACATACGCACCCACTGGTGGCCTCGGAGACTGTATGTTCCATGGCGTTAACAGGCAGTTCATCACCCGAGATCGCGGATGGATCGACTGCCAACACAACTGTGCAGTTCGATACGCTCAGCCTCACTGGCACAAGTGCTGTCACAGCTCAGGTCCCTTTTGCAAGTACTTCAACTACCCGACGGCGCTGAATGTGCCTGTTGTAGACCGAGCCAAGGGCATTGTTTGGGCTGCAAATGCTCAAAAGAACATCACTGATGGATGGTACTACAGCTTCAAGCAGCTGGTGATTCTCATGCTCAACTGATCTCTTTAAACTACATCATCGGTCTCTTGGCAGTCAGTGCTACGCGTATCATAAAGATTTTATATTTTTGATGTCGCTATTCTCGCTTTCCCTTGCTGTATGCTCGTCTGTCCGAGTTCTGTCTGTTTTTTTCTGCTTCTATACTTCTTCTGTTCTGCTGCCACATCTCAGTTCCAGAGCACTTTTAATAATTCTGGTCAATCATTTGGGCTATCACTTGTTTATTGTCTGTCTAGCTCTTACCCTTGATGAAAATATGATTACAAATTTTTTGTTCCAGTGCCTTCTATTTGAATCGGTACCTGTGTTTTATACTCTTATTGTGGCTTCACCAGGGATTATATATCATTGACATTTTCCATTATCCATTTATGTTGGCATGGTGATATCGTAACTCGTATTTCCAGTTCTCGTACCTTAGACACTCAAGTATAAGTCAGCTTCTTAAACTTTTATTCTGTCTGAGTCCATGCGCCCTGCTGCAGCTGAGGACACCAGTCTGCCCTCGAGTCCCTGGCCTTAATGACCGCTATCAAACTGATTTTTGTACTCTTTCCGTACATGCTTGTTTCTGTGTGTCAATTAAGTCAGCCTGACAGCATCACGGAACTAATTAACTAATTGCTGTCGGCATATTTTCAGGTAACTTACTCGAAAGTTCCTCTAGAATATTGAATTGGTTACATATGATTTTGACAGCTCTGGTGTCATTCATAATGATTCTTTCTACTTTTCTACTTTTCACAAAGTTCCAGAAATTTTCTCGTCAACTTTTTATCTCTAAATATACGACTTTGAGTAATCACTGAGGTCTGCTGTTTTCTATGCACTGTCTGATCGCTCTCTGAACATTTTTTCATCGTAGTCAACTTTATTCTGTCTTTTAACCAGACCTGAAAGCGATGGATTATTCATCACTCATAACTGAGTATTCTTCATTGTCGACTCACTTGGGTCCGAAAGATCAACGCGGGCCTGGAGGTTCTGCAGAAGAGATTAACAAATGCTGGGTTCAGCTTGCATTGGACAATGGCTGCTTGGTGTGGCCGTTGTTTCGAAAAAATAACCATTGGGTCACACAACAGCAACTATAGCGCTAAACAAGTTCTCAGCTTATTCACAAAAGCTACTTCAAATTTATTTCTCTATGAATAATGAGCTGTAATACTACTCGTAAAAGGTAGTCTTCATCTGTTAGATGAAGGCTTGCTGCGAACAGGTGCTGGGCGTTCGGCGATATACATGTAGGAACAGGTAAGAGAAAACGGCTGTCGGGCATGCAATTATTCTCACGAAACAACGAAATAAATACACTAAAATGACTTTTATTAAAACGCACGAAACAGATGCCTATCTGAGCAGAGTCTATCATTTACACGCGTGGAAAAATTCCCACAGACTACAACTGCTGATGAAGAATTTGCTGAGCCGCTACAGTGATACCGGAGATAGGCTCGAAGAAAAGCAGCTGCGAAAAGAAGAAAAAATGCTTTGCAGTCACTCAGGAACAGACGGATTGAGAATTCCAAACAGAAGCAGAGGGAATTTAACTATTTAGAAGCCTCATACAGAGCAGAGAAACCAGCTGTGCTAGCAACATCAGTCTGCAAATACAAAAATCTTGCCTAGCAACTCCTGCATGCAATGAATCTGAACGCTGAGCAGGCCGAGCTGCTGCTGCTGCTTCTGTACCAGCTGCTCACATTAGGCTCGCTAATGTGGCACTGCGCTCACTACTTACTAACACCCATTTTAGTTGTGGCCACCTCCGCTAACAGCGCCATAACTGCTCGCACCTACGATCGGGTGACCAGCGACTCCATCAGCATCGGCAACTACGTGAGCAGCAAGCTTCTCAATGGGACTGGCCTGCACATGAACTCGCACTGCCTGATGAAGTGCTCGGAGATGTCCTCAAGGAAGTGGCAATGCTCGAATGCCAAATGCTAGTCATCAACACTGTGAGCGAGCCGGGCTTGAGCAACGGTAGCTTCGTTGCTAGGGAGTTTCGGCTTGAGCACATGTGAAGATCTGGAAGGCTCGCAACTTTGAGCAGCAGGTGCTCAGAGGCACTAACAGCGGCCTCCTACTCGGTGAGTTTGCGAAAATGAATAATGACAGACATCGAGCATCTACTCGGTTAGTTCCTCACGAGTAACGAAATTTGATCACTTTGGACTCATTACAAGCTACCACGAGCCATAATGCGAGGAGCCAGAAACAATCAAATCCAGATGAGCTTCTTGTAGGAAGCAGAGGCCGGAACATGGCTCTACAGCCACTATCACCAAACTGAAGTGGGTTCTCACAAAATAAGTCATGTAACCAATTTAAAGTTGATAGAATATATGCATAATGCATTTAATCTTTCGTGGCAAAAGATTTGCAGCAGATTTTTGAGTCATTTTATCACATAACAGAAAAAATTACTACGAATTTGAAGCTTAAAAACGAGTCCGCAATCGTCTCAGCGGGCATACAGCTAAAGCTTTGATAGTTTTTCATTGATAAATTTACCGCTTGAGATCAAAACCCTGATCCTTCATTTCACAGAGTACCTGGCTCCTAGAAACGTGACTCACAAGCGGGTCCACATTCCCAACAACTCGTGAAGATCTTCGCCTCCTTCCTTCAGCACCAGCCGGCTGCCTCATCGCTCATTGGCTGCGTTGCCAAGTGCAGCGAGGTGCCGGCCTGTCGCGGGATTGTGTTCAACTCCAGCAACTGCTCTCTGCTCACCGACTACCCGCTGTGCCGCTAGTTCAAGCAGCCGCCGGGCAGCTCTGAGCTGGCCGTCTATGTGAGTGTTGGGAAAGCAGTGCCTGATCGGTGCTGTCACTGTAGAAACTTTTCTTTGTTGCAAATTAAACTTCCAACCGCAGGAGTTCTATACTGTGGGCACTAAGCAGTGCTTCGAGACCGTCAACCTGCGAGTGTCGGACGCGCTGAGCTTCGACCGGCTCTGGGCCGAGTACAAGACGGGCTTCGGCACTTATCACGGTAGGTGAGACAAAAATTTGTACTCAATAGTATAACTTCAAATTGTGTTCTGAAAGACTTGCCAACTGGGATGATTTCATAGGCCTGGAGTGGCTGCACAATCGCACCAGCGCTCAGCCCAACAACATCCGGTTTCGCAACCGAAACGTCACCAACATCTACGCCTACTACGTAAACGTGCTCATTCTGGCCGAGAGCACAAACTACACGGTGTCTAACTCTACATTCGCACCTGATGAAGGTCTGTAGTGGAACTTGTTTTTTGGCGATAACATCCAGTTTCAGACTCGAGATTGTGGATTGAGTACATGCCTCCATGGATCGAACTGTGCCCAAGTGTACCAGCCTCAGTGGCAGGCATGCTGCCATGCCTCAGGTCCGTTCGGCAAGTACTTTAACTACCCGACAGCGCTGAATTTTCCAGCTGCAGACCGAGCTAAGGGAATCGTTCGGGCTGGAAATGCTCCTAAGAACATCACAGACGGGTACTGTTACATCTTCAAGCAGCTAGAGATTCTCATGCTCACCTGAGTGTTATATTGAGTTCCATGTTTTATCCCATGGTCCCTGTGATTGTAAATCTTATTGAGGAAGAATTTGCTGAAAGGTTGCCCACATGTAAGTTTTATTGGAAATTTCCGCAGTGTCAGCAGTGATCCTGGCTTTTTACGAGTATATCCTATAATATTTTTACACTGCAACTGTACCTTTTTTATTTACCAGTAGAAGTCTTTAGTGCACTCAAACACCAGCCCATGCACTGACAGCCTGCGACAGGAACTGAGGTTCTTGACCTTGAATCATGGAAACCAAATTGGGCTTCGGACACTCAACTTCATCGCGTTAACTTCTGGCGCAACCCACCTGCGACCCCTTTTCACCAGTCGATCAGCGAACGTTGAACAGACCGCTTTTCATTCCCTGCTGCGGACATTGCCTTGCGAAGGTGTTCATGAAATTTTTTTTATTCCTTAGACATTTCAGATTGTCTTTTAAACTCATTTTACTAAATAATTCCTTTTTTGAATTCTGCTCCACCGAGAGCTAGCCTCTCTCTAATTCTCTAATTTTTTTAGAAATCGTAAATTTTGACGCAACTGCTAACCT
This sequence comes from Macrostomum lignano, assembly GCA_002269645.1. Classification (NCBI taxonomy): domain Eukaryota; kingdom Metazoa; phylum Platyhelminthes; family Macrostomidae; genus Macrostomum; species Macrostomum lignano. The sequence continues at coordinate 102,254 of NIVC01001525.1, read as the reverse complement.
AAATGAATAATATTTTGTTTAATTTAACCAAATAAAATGCTCTAATGAGAGCACACTACTACGTTAAAAGGACATCTGCTACACTTTCCACCAAGTTAAAAAGAAAAAGTGGTAGAAACGGTTCAATAAATTGCTTCTAATTAAACCACTTGTCAGAAGTTATTCTGCTCTGCTCTGGTTGTGCAATTAATGCCATTGAAGACCAACCAAAAGGCACAGTGAAGTGCACACGCCTAACGATAAATAAGTTAGGGCCGCTGTACACTCCTGTATGACTGCGTACGTCTCCGCGCGCTTTTGTGCCTGCTCAGGGGAGTCGGCGGAATGGGCAGTAATGCCTCTCGCCGGTTGTGTGACAATGTCGCTTGAAGTGCGCCAGGGTGCATGTACAGAGCCCACTGGAGCTAAGCAGATCTGAACGAATATATTCATCCAATTAATTCGTTAATCGAAATTTTACGAGGAGTGTCCAAAAATCAGTGATACTTTTGATCGTAGCTCATCTAGCAAAACCGCAGGCCCATGCATTTTGTATCGCTAGAAAATGGCAAGTCTCTGCCTAAAATCACTTCAGTTTCAAATGCTTCACATTATTAGTTTTAATTTAGAGATACTGTTACTTCAGTAGAGCAAGATCAGTCATAGACTTAATCTAGTAGCTTTTATCTGATATACTGGCTCGTGTTTACTTTAGTTTAAAAGTGGAGTTTTGTAAGTGTAAAAATGTAATTTTATTCAGAGTGATGTCATCAATTGAAAGTCTATTTTTGTTTCTGAATTCCGTAAGCCAAATTCGAGGCAGCATTGTCATTTTTCAGCTTCCCGACCGTCAGGAACTCGTGCTCCAGCAGCTCCTTTGCAGAGCTTCTCTCCCTCCGGTCCTTAGCGGTACATCGGCTGTAGAAATCCCTCAGCTCTTCGGACAGGCCGTCCAGCAGGGCGGGGGCGCCCCTCCTGTCGATCATCTGGGCAATTTCTAAGAAGCTCCTGGCGTTGGCGAACAGCTTCGCGCCGGAGGCCATATGGAAGACCGAGCAGCCGAACGCCCAGATGTCCGACTCTCTGCTGTACTGCACGCTGTCCGACTCTCCCGCTCCGAGCAGCTCTGGCGCCATGAAGTTCAGAGTGCCTTTGGGTGACTGAGTGGAGGCTGACATGTGGCTGACTGACTGTTTCAGCTTGATTGACAGGCCGAAGTCGATCAGCTTGATTCGCGTGTTGTCAGCACAAACAATTATGTTGGAGCAGTTGATGTCTCTGTGGATCACGGGCGGCTGCCGGCTGTGCAGGTAGAGCAGCGCGCGGCAGATCTGCGAGCGGTCGGTCAGTGAGCAGTCATCATTCATGGGATCATGGAACAGGAGCATCAAGGATGCACAATGCTCACCTGCTCGCTGAAGTCTCGAATCGTCAGCTCATCCAGCGGCTTGTTGTCGATAAACCTCTCCAAGCTTCGGCCGTCCAGCAGCTCCATGAACACAACGACTGTGGCGGGCTCCGGCTGAGCGATGTGCAAGAACCTGACGATGTTGGGATGCCGCAGTCGGCACAGGTTTCTCTCGCTCTCGACAGCTCTGTGGATCTCTGTGCTCACAGAGGGCAGCTCATCACCGAGCTGCACAGGCAGTCTGAGAGTCTTGGCAGCGCAGGTGACACCCGTGTCAGTTCGAACTTCGTGGACTTTGCCGAAGCCTCCACGGCTGATGAGGCGAACGGCGTCCCAGCGCTCCAGGAACGGGGGGCCTTCGGGTCTGAGGGGATGCGAGTTTTGGGCAATGAGGGATAATTTGCATGCTGTAGCTGTGTGTGCTGTAGCTGTGTGCTGTAGCTGTGTGTGCTGTAGCTGTGTGTGCTGTAGCTGTGTGCTGTAGTTGTGTGCTGTAGCTGTGTGTGCTGTAGCTGTGTGCTGTAGTTGTGTGCTGTAGCTGTGTGTGCTGTAGCTGTGTGTGCTGTAGCTGTGTGCTGTAGCTGTGTGCTGTAGCTGTGTGCTGTAGCTGTGTGTGCTGTAGCTGTGTGTGCTGTAGCTGTGTGTGCTGTAGCTGTGTGTGCTGTAGCTGTGTGTGCTGTAGCTGTGTGCTGTAGCTGTGTGCTGTAGCTGTGTGTGCTGTAGCTGTGTGTGCTGTAGCTGTGTGCTGTAGCTGTGTGCTGTAGCTGTGTGCTGTAGCTGTGTGGCTGTAGCTGTGTGCTGTAGCTGTGTGGCTGTAGCTGTGTGCTGTAGCTGTGTGTGCTGTAGCTGTGTGCCTTAGCTACATACATGTGCGCTCCATATGTTTCTTCTATCAATTCTGTTGGTATGCTGAAAAAAACAAAAAACTCACAGCAGCTCCACAAAAAAGTTTTCGCCGTCGAATCTGAAGTAAATTGCAAAAGAAAACACTTAAAATATTTTTTAAAACTATTATGATTTTCTGATAGCCAGAAGAAGTAGCACTGAAAGGCTACGCTGCCCACAGCTTGGAAGAATCTTAGAATAATTAAGCATTCAAAATAGCTGCCTAATATTTGGTGCTGAAGTGTTCGAAAACTTATTAAATAGTGTTAACCAGTGTCGGTTCTCAGTCGCCAAGGAAACTCACCCACGCAGCAGCTCAGCAAGTTCGCTCTTTCCCTTCTGTGTGGCCCAGTCTAAGGCAGTTCTATCTCGGCCGTCCTTAGGGCTCCAATCCGCCCCTGAGTCCAGCAGAACCCGACCGACTGCGGAAGCGACAGAGGGAGGAGCGTAAATCGCTGCCTCCATGAGGGCCGTGGATTCCCACAGACCCCTGGCATTGGCGGAGGCTCCGGCAGCCAGCAGAGCGGAGGCTGCGGCAGAATTGCCAGCACTGGCCGCCTGGTGCAAGCAACTGGCTGCCCATATATCCACACAGGTGGGGTCACCCAGCTGCACCAGCTGCTCCCACAGAGCCTCATCACCGCACGAGCTGTTCTGAGCTGCCCACATCAACGCGGTACGACCCTCATCGTCAGGCAGGTCGCAACTGCCGCGGTTCGCCGCTCGCCGCAGCCCCGCCGAGTCGCCCGCCTCGGCCAGCCGCTGCACTTCATGTCGATCCGCCTCCTCCTGCAAAGGCGAGTGGGAAATTTGAGCACAGCTGCTTAGCTGCAGCCGCATCGGCACCGCAGATGCCGCTCACCTGGGCTGTCAGACCGGAGATCCAGCCACCTTTGCCCACAACCAGCCGTATCTCCCTGCAAGAGCAACATTGAAAAGCCTAATTAGAAGAATAATGACAGAAATTTTCTGTGATGCAAAAGGAAGTTTTCACAGACAGAAATCTCATTTTCCATTTCTGCAGCATGAGTTTCCTTCCATCTCTCAATGACTCACAAAGCACTCACGCAATGCTGCAAAATGGACACAGCAGCGAACTGCTCACTCACCGCTCGATGTAGCTGGCCAGCTCTGAGTGGCCGCTGAGCCTCGCCAGGTCCGACGCCGTCCGACCTTTGAGATCTTTCACTTCGAGCTCCCGTAACCTTTTCCAGTTTCCGTGCTTCATGCAAAAATTAAATCTAGGCTGTCTGAGCAGGTGCAGCAGGTGCTTGGCGCATTTCCAGCTTCCAGTCCGCGCCGCCTCCATCAGCGGAATGGCGCCGTTGTCGTTCCGCAGCCACTTCGCATCGAACGACAGCAGCGTCAGCAGCCACAGGTGGTCCCGCCGGGCTGCCAGGTGCGCAGCCGTGTCGCCGTTCGCGTCAGCCGCCTTGGGGTTCGCGCCCAGCTCAAATAAGTACAAGATGCACTTTTCAGTCTGCACGGGAGTCACAGGAGCGTCGGCCACCTGCATGAGGACGGTCCGACGAGCTGCATCAGCGCTGGAGACCAGCTGGCGCGTTGCCAGCCGTCGCACCTGGCCGAAGTCACCTCGGATGACGTCGTGAGCGAGAGTCTGGAGATCGGCTGGTGAGTCTCCGACGCTTGCCCGGTTGCTGGGGTCCGGCTGAGTGAGTTCCTGCAACTGCAATTGAGCCACCCAAGCTGCACATTCAAACATGTGAGTGAGTTCCTGCAACTGCAATTGAGGCACCCAAGCTGCACATTCAAACATGTGAGTGAGTTCCTGCAACTGCAATTGAGGCACCCAAGCTGCACATTCAAACATGTGAGTGAGTTCCTGCAACTTTAACTGAGACATCTGTACTGAAATTTACAACAAATATTTGTATTTCAGAGCCTATTAGGGGGCACACCGACCATGCATTTCTTAGAAAAATTTGCATTCATGCATTTTTCACGAGAAAAAAGGAATGAGTTTAATTGCCAATAACTCTGTAAGCACAAAACATTGTGCTTCAATAAAACAAATCTCATTGGAATCATCAATTACTTTTAGATTAAGTGGCATTTTGGTAGAAACATCCACAGTTTGATATCATTTCACTGCCCGAACTGACCCTTTTCTTGTTTTAATATTTTGCAACGGAACTTTAAAAACTAAACTGAAGTCCCTTGTAAAATGAAAGATTGCTTAGATTATTGGATTTGTTCTCACCCTGAAAGGTATCGCATCAAATCACTTCGCAAACTTTAATTTTATCTTGATAACACGGGTAAATGAGCATGTAGCATCACGAGAGACAGAATGAGACATGAGGAGGCTGGGTGTACAGTGAAGGCATGAGAAATTCAGGGTCTGAAAGCGCGGCTGCAGAGACTGAGTTGTACGCAGCGGCGAGGAGTACTTAGCATTTGTCTTGTGCCTATAAAAATGTCTATTATTTATGTGTAAAATTCATGTCTAAAAACATGCTATTCATGCTATTCATGTCTATTCATGTCTAAAAACATATGCATCATTGCACATGTAACATTGCCAAACTTACTGTATTAACTGGAACTGTTTTCGTTGAGGCTGTTGAATCTTCTGCTGAACTTAGCATGTTGTCGAATTACACTTCGATCGCTTTTTAGCAGTAGCGGGCGGTGTCTCAGTAGGTGACAGGGCAGCGGCCCAGCTGTTGAGGCGGCTGTATTTAATTAGAATTAGGAGTACTTGATGGAGTACTTACAAAAAAAACGTACTCGGGACCCGCTTTTGATTGGCTAAATATATTTTGTGGTTTTAGCTAAAGTACTAGCAATCTAATGCCCCCTTTTGGGCACCCAAAAAGCAAGGGAAAAAATTATTTATGTGAATGATAGTTGCCTGAACACCAAAGCGATTCCCCTCGTAAGCCTTGACATCTCAGCAATTCCCCTCGTAAGCCTTGACATCTCAGCAATTCCCACCATGCAGTAAGCCTTGACCTCTCAGCAATTCCCCCGTAAGCCAGACAGACAGACAGACAGACAGACAGACAGACAGACAGACAGACAGACAGACAGACAGACAGACAGACAGAGAGACAGACAGACAGACAGACAGACAGACAGACAGACAGACAGACAGACAGACAGACAGACAGACAGACAGACAGACAGACAGACAGACAGACAGATAGATAGACAGACAGACAGACAGATAGACAGACAGACAGACAGACAGACAGACAGACAGACAGACAGACAGACAGACAGACAGACAGACAGACAGACATACAGATAGACAGACAGACAGACAGACAGACAGACAGACAGACAGACAGACAGACAGACAGACAGACAGACAGACAGACAGACAGACAGACAGACAGACAGACAGACAGACAGACAGACAGACAGACAGACAGACAGACAGACAGACAGACAGACAGACAGACAGACAGACAGACAGACAGACAGACAGACAGACAGACAGACAGACAGACAGACAGACAGACAGACAGACAGACAGACAGACAGACAGACAGACAGACAGACAGACAGACAGACAGACAGACAGACAGACAGACAGACAGACAGACAGGCAGACAGACAGACAGACAGACAGACAGACAGACAGACAGACAGACAGACAGACAGACAGACAGACAGACAGACAGACAGACAGACAGACAGACAGACAGACAGACAGACAGACAGACAGACAGACAGACAGACAGACAGACAGACAGACAGACAGACAGACAGACAGACAGACAGACAGACAGACAGACAGACAGGCAGACAGACAGACAGACAGACAGACAGACAGACAGACAGACAGACAGACAGACAGACAGACACTAAGACACTAAGACAGACAGACAGACAGACAGACAGACAGACAGACAGACAGACAGACAGACAGACAGACAGACAGAGAGACAGACAGACAGACAGACAGACAGACAGACAGACAGACAGACAGACAGACAGACAGACAGACAGACAGACAGACAGACAGACAGACAGACAGACGGACAGACAGACGGACAGACAGACAGACAGACAGACGGACAGACTAGTTAGTGTACCTTGACAATTTAGCCGTCAAAAAATGCTTCTCAAAAAGTTATATACATTTTGACTATAAGAAAGCAATTACCGTCCGTTTTATTTATCATAATCTCAATGACCATCTGAGTAGTCATTGATCCTAATAATCCTAATTAAAATCTAAGCAGTTCCACACTATATCTTTTTGACCGACTGAGAAAAGAGCATGAGTAATTTAATATGATTATTTAGCAAACTGACCTGTTGTATCCTGTGCTCAGAAGGATCGTGACTGTCCTCCGCGGCCCGGTGTTGCACGTCGTATAAAGCGGCACTATCCGAATTCGATTGCGACACCCAGAGAGTAGAGAGAGCTCGTGCGGGACAGCAGGACAGAGAGAGAGAGGGCAATGCATGAATTGAGACGAAAATCTTTTTTTAACCTTCTCTTATCTACAGGCGGTCACGCTATTGTGCTGAGTTGTACAGTCAATTTTTGTGCATTCAAGTACTGAGCCGGGCAGGAGTGTGCAAATACGAGAGAGACAGCTGCCAACCTCACCGGTACTCAACCTCACACGCGCTTACATACGGATTACTCGCAACACAGAGAACTCTAAAAACACTTGAGCTTGCAGTTACTAGCTAACACTTGCAAGACCAACTGCAGAGATGCCAGGCAAACAAGAAGCAGCATTGAATCAATACCCAGAAGCAAAAACAGCAGCAGCAGCGGCAAGAGCAGACGATGAGATTGAGATCAATCGAATTGAGCAGCTGCTCTCGGCTGCCGAGTGTTCAGCAAGCTCCGGCGAGACTTCTCAAGCTGAACTGCAAGCAGGCGAGGTGAGCAGCTCGCTGAAGAAGCTGGTCAAGAACTCCAAAAATGAGACTTTGCTACGGACTCGAGCTGAGCCGCTGCACGACCGGCTGAAGCAGCTCAACGACGGCCTGAAAGACGACAAGCGACGGAGGAAATCTGAGGCAGCTGCGGCGGATGCGTCCCGTGGTCTGACCATGGAAGCTGAGAATCCGTTTGAGCTGAGCACGGCGATGCAGGCACAAAAGCAGGCCGAGGAGGCCCAGCTGGAACTGATGAAGTCCAGGGAGGCTGCCATGGACCAGCTGGCTCAGGACATGATTGGTAGGCAATCAGGAGATGATTGATAGACAATCAGGAGATGATTGATAGACGATCAGGAGATGATTGGTAGACGATCAGGAGATGATTGGTAGGCAATCAGGAGATGATTGGTAGACAATCAGGAGATGATTGGTAGACAATCAGGAGATGATTGGTAGACAATCAGGAGATGATTGGTAGACAATCAGGAGATGATTGGTAGACAATCAGGAGATGATTGGTAGACAATCAGGAGATGATTGGTAGGCAATCAAGAGATGATTGATAAACGATCAGGAGATGATTGGTAGGCAATCAAGAGATGATTGGTAGGCAATCAGAAGCTGATTGGTAGACAATCTGGTAGTCAATCAGAAGGTGATAGGTGGGTAATCCAAAGATAAGTCAAGACGTGCCAATTCGAAAATCTGGAATACTATACAGAATGCTTTCTGCTCTCCTTCCATCCCACAGATCTCGAAGAAATTTTCACTGAGCTCAACAAGATGGTGCTCGAGCAGGGAGAGACGATCAATCTGATCGAGGACCAGGTCATTCACGTCGTTGAAGACGTGGAAAAAGGACGAGAGCAGCTGGAAGACGCCGTGGTGAACCAGCGCTCCAGCAGAAAGAAAAAAATCATAATTATCCTCATTTTGGCAGCCCTGGTGCTCGTGCTGGTTCTGGTCCTCTCTGTGGTTCTGTCGTGAACCTAAGGACTATAGAAACATTACATCCTATATAGAATTTTAAAGTCTGGCTTTTCTATTTACTCGTAAGTACATGTTTTGTAACAACTTTTATGCAGAAGCTGTTCGTGTAAATATGCCCAATAAATTGTTTTGTGCTTGCATTGCATCATCTTCGCTTTATTCTTCACTGATTAACAAACCAAGTGCAATTTCAAGGACTAATAGACTTATTTTTTACTTGAATTGGTTGACTTTTAGTCATATTAATGCGGGTGTCACCTGCACCCAATCACAGTGTCACCTGCACCAATCACGGTGTCACCTGCACTAGACACAGTGTCACCTGCACCAATCACAGTGTCACCTGCACCAATCACAGTGTCACCTGCACCAATCACAGCGCACCTGCACTAGACACAGTGTCACCTGCACCAATCACAAAATGTCACCTGCATGCACCAATCAGTGTCACCTGCACCAATCACAGTGTCACCTGCAACAATCACAGTGTCGCCTGCACCAATCACAGTGTCACCTACTGTATTTAACAGGTCATATTGAACAGGAAACAAGTTTAATCGTATTAGACAGATATGAAGGTCTTCGGTGAGACAGCAGAAGTAGCCATACAACACTTTTAACGTCGGCACACCTAACCAACTATGTCGCAGCTTAAGGGTCACTCAGAAAGTCTTTAGCCTGAGTAGGATCCACGAGACGTAGAAGCATGAAACTTGTCTATGGTAAAGACTAACTTTTAAAAGTATCGTAGCAAAATTTTCAAACAGAAGCAGCCACTTTTGAGTCCACTGCAGCGAGTTAAAGTCAGTTCACCCCCTGAGTTCTTCAATTCAACAATGAAGCTGGAAAATCGCGACTTCAGAGCAATGATGTACTTGCACTTCAAGCAAGGCAAGTCGCCGGCCGATTCGTATCAAACTTTACAGAACGTTTTCACCCATCTATGTCCTTCATACGCAACCGTCAAAAACTGGTTTGCTGAGTTTCGCCGAGGTCGAGAAAGCCTCGAAGATGAACATCGATCCGGGAGACCCTGTGACGCAGTGACTCCAGAAAATATCTGCGCTGTGTCCAGCATGATTGCCGCTGACCGGCGAGTGACCCACCAGCAGATCCAGCAGGAGATCAGTATTGGATCGGGGAGTGCGCACGCCATTCTGCATGAACACCTTGGAGTGCGGAAGCTGGCTTCCCGGTGGATCCCCCATCAGCTGTCTGACGTGCAGAAGGACACCAGGGTGGCTTGGTGCCGATTCATGCTGCAGAAATTCGAATCTGGGACCAGCCAGCGTATCTGGGACATCCTCACGGGCGATGAGACCTGGATTTATCAATACGACCCCGGAAGTAAGCGCCAGTCAGCCATGTGGATCTTTGGAGACGAGGACAGCCCCACCAAGTTTCGACGCAGCCGGAGTGTCGGCAAGCAGATGGTGGCCTGTTTCTTCATGCGCACTGGGCATGTGGCTTCCGTTTCACTTGAAGATCGCCAGACAGTCACCGCTGACTGGTACACAACGGTTTGCCTACCCAAAGTCTTTTCTGCTGTGAGCCAGAGGCGCCCAAGGTGCGGAATGCGCGGGGTGCTTCTGCACCACGACAACGCCAGTGCGCACACGGCGGCTCAAACTTTCGAGTTTCTGGCTGACTATGGGGTCCAGCTGATGACTCACCCTGCGTACAGTCTAGACCTGGCACCGTGCGACTTTTTTCTGTTTCCAAAGTGCAAGGAGATTCTGAAGGGCCAGGTCTTTTCTTCACCGGGAGAAGCTGTAAATGAGTTCAAAAACATCATCGAGGAGCTCCGGGATGAGGATTGGCGGCATTGCTTCGACAGCTGGTTTCACAGGATGCAAGCCTGTATCAATGCCGGTGGAGAGTATTTTGAGCACTTGTAGTCGTTTTTTAGTTCATTTGTTGCTGTTTTCTTGTTCAGGCTAAGAACTTTCTGAGTCTTAGTGAGTATGACAAATGTATAAGAGCAGCACTCCAGCAAAGATGTTGTTGTTGACAACTTTATGTCGCCCTTTGAGTAGCTGGCGCACTCACTGGACTCGCTGGAGCTGCCGTTTTGCAGCATGGTGCTCAGCTGCTGGGTGTTGGCATGGTAACAGGCTGACTTGGCTAGGGAGAAGTGCATCACTAAACAGAGCTCCGACATGACGCATTTCGTGGCGCACCCGAACAGGTCGTTGGCAGACGGTACGGAGGTCAACTCTGGCAGGCTCGAGTCGGATGGACACCTGCTGATCAGCTTCAGGACCGACAGTCGCTGCTCAGAGAGCGCCACCTGCGGCAGCATCAGCATGACTACCACGATGAAGAACTTAATATTCAGCCTGAGGGTCATTGTCAAGCTAGGCATAACAAAATATACACGAATAACAGGCATCAGTCTCCTGTAAACCCAAGTGTGGGCTGCCGATCTTCTTGTAGAGACGCGCAAAAAAGCTCGCAGGAGTATACAGAGTCTAATGCGGTACTAGTGCTGATGACTTCAGAATATTACATGCTATTATTTGCATGTAAAGAAAGCACATTCGTCAGCAATACTCTACTTATAGTAATACCACGTGAAAAAGAGAATGCAGATCATTCTCGTATCGTTAAGTAACCGGTTTTCAGTAAGCTTCTCTTGCGAATTCTAAATATGGTAAATGTTAACCCAACAATAACCCTAAATCTCATTCACAAAGCTCCACCTCTCAGACGTCAAAATTACTTTCGTTCTTATAGGTTAAGCCAACTTGTGTACAAATGCAAGCCCAAACTGCCGAAATCCCTGACAAAAAAGAGCTGGATAAGGATAGAACAGCTAAGAACACATCCATGAAAGAAGATTTTACCCTAATAAGTTCAATGATTTTCCATTGACTCTGATTACGAAACAACTATCCCAACACAGATTCTGATTCTGAGACTTATAGAAGAAGACGCCATTTTTGAGCACCCGGATTTCTGTCAGCAAATTGTTATGGCGCACTCTTGCGGTTGCGGTTGGTTCAAGTAAAGAGTTCGATGACGTTAATCCTCTTGGTAAATTAAATCGTTCTCTTATTAGACAACTGAACATTTAGAAGAAGTGGCTGGGATTTCGTGTGTTTAGAGACTAGATTGATCTCTCTCTCTCTTTCTCTCTCTCTCTCTCTCTCTCTCTCTCTCTCGTTATAAAATCAATATCGTCCTATCTCGGATACTTCTGCTTGAACTTGTTGCTATGGAGCGGATATAAACAGTGTACTGGTAATGTACACCAGTAGAAATGGAAGAAGGAACGAGGGGCTGCAAGTACGAGAGAAAGTGGCTTCAGTGACTCACTTGTGATGACACTCTATTCTTATCTCTTACTTGAGATACATTTAACGATGATAGAAAGTCGTCATTGTCTTTAACGATGGATGGCTCCCTCTCGCAAAGTCGTTTTTTGAAAAAAAAAATCCGTCTGAGTTTCTAAAAAGAATGCATACACGCAGTTTAATTGTTCCTGACCATCGGGACGTGTCAGCAAGGCAGACACGCGAGTGAGTAAAACTTTACTCTCAGCAGCTGTTGGGGAAGCCTTCTTAGCTTGGGCTTGCGACGTGTGCCTGCGGCGCCAGCCGCCTTTCTGAGTAGTAAAAATCCTCTTAGGGAAGGCTTCCTCAGAAGCTGAGGCATGAGTGTCTTTTGTCGAGCGATCTGAATACTACGTTTCCTAACAGCTTGGGGGAATTTCAGGAGGTTTGGAATGCACGTTAGAACAGCAACCGAAACCCGAAATCCAGTGTGAAATTTTTGCTTTCCAAAGTTACCGAACAAAACGTCAGGTAGGGGCGCCCACCAAGCGCCAAATATTGGCGCCCCTCGCGATTGCGGCACCTTCAATTATAAATGATAAATTCATGAACACTGTCATATATTATAGAATATTCTTTAGCGGAAGTTTTACATGTACTAGGTGTTTTCTATAGAGATCTGAAAAGTTTAAGTTGTATATTTAGTACAATTATTCTCTAGCATTCTTACAATGCATTTCAAGTCGAAAACTTTGCTTGACCTTTGCAAAAAAGCATGTTTTTCGAATATTTAATGCCTTTAGCATCGAGCAATTTCTTAGCCACGATGCATGTACCGTCACGGGAAAATTTCTGATCGAACAGTGCAAATTCGAACAAAATCGGTCAAGCCATTCAGGAGAAAATCGATTTCGTACAAACAAACAAACATCACATTTTTAGTATATGGAGTTTACAGAAGGCGTGCGGCAGAATTCGCTCGTAAGACTCGGGTGCATTTCTATTTAACGGACAACGCGGATGCTTTGAAGCTTCAAGTTCAGCAGTACTTCAATTTCCTGTAAAGTCTTCTGTATGGGCTGTCAATCTTCTCAATGGTCTTTGAGTTGACGCTTGAATGCGACGCTTGAAAACAGTGTCTACTTATTGGCTGAAGAGCTGAGCGGCGGGCCGGTCGCGTACGTGTAAAAACGGCGCCGTACATGCAAGAGCACAGCTGCGTACAACTAAGCGTGAGTTGAAGCCGTCTCTGTCAGAAAGTAGCCAAGCCAACTGACGAAAGAATTCTGCGAGCGCTTTCAAAACGGCATATTTTCATACAAGCGCCGCGCGAATAAAACGCCATTTAGTAAGTGACCCACTATGAGACACGGAAGCCTGTGAGCACGGGCTTATGTCTGCTAATAGAAATACAGTTTAAAATTGTAAAAGAATAACAATCAGTTACAGCTAGCTTTTAACAGCTAGCTTTATCAACAATGTTATACTCAGCAACATTGAAAAGTCGCCACTCTATGCGCCAGTGAACAATTTCTCTTGGACTATTCTGAAATAAGATATATGAGAAAACTGATTGGGGTGGCTTTAATCCGTCCAACCCTCGCACCGTTGATGCTGTGGTTGTTGGAGCTTTGGTTGGGGGGGGGGTTCACAAACTCAAAATTTCACAACGTCGAAATTTCACAACATCGAAAACTCAAATACAACCACTTTCACAAGTTCGAAAATACATAAGCTCGAAATTTCACAACGTAGAAAACTACTGCATAGTTTTTGTTATATTAAGTTTTCGACGTTGTGAAATAATTTACTTTTCGACGTTGTGAACTTTGGACCTTGTGAAAGCGCCCCTCACGGAATCCTACGAGTCGCTCTTCCTACGAGCTGGGTGCGTCATAATCACACTTCACACCAATGGTGTCAATGCGCAAAGCAACCCAGTTTGCTTAAAGTAGTATTTGTCTCCTTTTGAAACTCATTATCCTTAAGCAGTATCAAAATATAGATATGGTTATTGCATTTTAAACACCCCTGGCTCAATGGACGGGTCAACAAAAGATTTGGAAGGAGAGAAACTGGATTAATAGACGTAAATATTGATTAGAATTTGATTGGATTAGGATTGGTTTATTCTAAGCTATTCCTTGAAACAGACAACTGAGTCAGAAATTATTACGGTCAATCAGAATTTGTTATTTTACCAAGCTTAGAAAAAAATTGAAGCAGAGAGACAGCTTGCAGTTTCAAGTGAAACGCGGTAACGAAGGAACCCAGAACATGACAGAAAACATGAAGCTTAAAATACAGAGTAGAAAATATAGAAACAAAAACTAATTTCGTCGAGAGATTTAAAAATATTAAGTATGTGAAGCAGAAAGAAAACAATAGTTGGGATAAATTTCTGACATGCCGTACTTACTGATAGTAATATTAGCATTGATAGCGTTGGTTAAAAGAGTAAATTTCATTTTTGAATGGATCGAAAAAATTAAAGTAAATGATTGAATAGATATTTTGTCAATGCGGGAGAGAATTGTATAATATTCACAAATTATTTTTTGTCCAAAGGGTGTTGCATAGAAAACTTGTCGCGACTACAAGTGTGATAAGTGACAAGTACCGCAAATCATGATTTCCATTGTTAGACGCTTGACAAGCCACAAACAGTTGAAAAATGACGAGTGATTACTGACTATAGTAGTTGTTAAAAACCTTTTTTCTGTCTATAGAGACTGAAAAAACAGGCCAACAGTCGAGTCCAGTGTGGCCATAACTTGTCAAGTAAATATACAAGTGCTTTCTTGAAATGCAAAACTTGATTCGCAGGTAGCTTCCCCACTTATAAACTTGTAACCTGTCACGTGTCACGTCTTTATGCAACCCTCACTGGCCGACAAAACCTTCAGGCGTCTTAATCGACACACTGTCTTTGACTCCAGAAATCTTAAATAATAAGGTAACATGGCATGTAACTTGCAGTTGATACGAGAATGTTTCCCCACTTAGCCTGTACCCTTGGTCCATCCTACTAGTGTTTCCCTAGAAGAAAACCTCAGTAAGCATTCTCCGATGGCAATTCAGTCAAAGCATGTGTGATACAGACTTTTGCCGAGGGAAGGTGGGAGATACACAAAAAATCGATAAACTGAAGGAGTGTTCGAACAGAGACAAGATCCAATAACTCATCGGCAGGCAGTTCAGGCGCTCTAACAGAAGCTGTCCAGCTGCCGCAGCTCGGTCTCAGTGAGCGCCTCCTTGCCGATGGCGTAGCAAATCATGCGGCCGCGAAGAGCAGATTTACTTTGAGTCGAGAAGCCGAGTCGCAGGCAGACAGGGGATCCAGAAGGTTTGGCATAAAAATCGACTCCAGGGCCAATGAATGATCCATTGAAATAAAGTGTCGTAAGATTTCCTGTATTGAACACGCCCCCAACTGACACCAGCTGGGGTGTGTCGTCAGTTGACATTAAAACCGAGTTGCTCAAGCGAGCAACCACGTTTGAAGCAGAAAATACGTGTCCAACACCAATTTTACCATTCAGATCACCAAATCGTCCGGCAGGTGTTTTATACATGCAGTCATAGAAGTAATGATAGTCTTGGGAAACATTTGTTTGACGTGTCAGCTTAGCATAGAATGTAACATTATTGGCAGCTGTCAGGAAATTTGATACAAGTGTAGCGTTATCATTGTCCACCTCAATGTAGTTATCAGTACTTCCTCCTGGAAAATGGGCACCGTGAGAGTCCCGAGTGACAGAGCCGTTCGGAGTGGCCAGGTACTTATCTGGGTTCACCAGGTTTGTGTAGCCCTGTCTGAAGTCGAACAGAATGAGCAGTTTCGAAGTTAGGTTTGAGCTCAGGCCAGCAATTTGAGGAGCCGCAGAACTGGTTGTCGCAGTTTGAGCTGGAGTCGTCGGCGCGGTGGTTGGAGCTTCAGTTGTCGTTGGCTCGGTGGTTGAAGCTTCAGTTGTCGTTGGCTCGGTGGTTGGAGCTTCAGTTGTCGTTGGCTCGGTGGTTGGAGCTTCAGTTGTCGTTGGCTCGGTGGTTGGAGCTTCAGTTGTCGTTGGCTCGGTGGTTGGAGCTTCAGTTGTCGTTGGCTCGGTGGTTGGAGCTTCAGTTGTTGTTGGGTCGGTGGTTGGAGCTTCAGTTGTCGTTGGCTCGGTGGTTGGAGCTTCAGTTGTCGTTGGCTCGGTGGTTGGAGCTTCAGTTGTCGTTGGCTCGGTGGGTGGAGCTTCAGTTGTTGTTGGGTCGGTGATTGGAGCTTCAGTTGTCGTTGGCTCGGTGGTTGGAGCTTCAGTTGTCGTTGGCTCGGTGGTTGGAGCTTCAGTTGTTGTTGGCTCGGTGGTGGGAGCTTCAGTTGTCATTGGCTCGGTGGTAGGAGCTTCAGTTGTCGTTGGCTCGGTGGTAGGAGCTTCAGTTGTCGTTGGCTCGGTGGTTGGAGCTTCAGTTGTTGTTGGCTCGGTGGTTGGAGCTTCAGTTGTTGTTGGCTCGGTGGTTGGAGCTTCAGTTGTTGTTGGCTCGGTGGTTGGAGCTTCAGTTGTCGTTGGCTCGGTGGTTGGAGCTTCAGATAGCATTGGCAGCTCCTTGGAGTAGCTGGCGCACTCGCTGGACTCACCCGAGCCGTTGTTCTGCAGCATGGCGCTCAGCTGCTGGGTGCTGGCATGGTAACAGACAGACTGGGCTCCGGAGAAGTGCATCACTGAGCAGAGCTCCGACATGACGCATTTTATAGCGCACTCGAACAGGTCGTTGGTAGACGGTACGGAGGTCAACTCTGGCAGGCTTGAGTCGGATGGACACCTGCTGATCAGCTTCAGGGCTGGCAGTCGCTGCTCAGAGAGCGCCACCTGCGGCAGCATCAGCATGGCTGCCACGACAAAGTAGAACTCGCTATTTAGCCTGAGTCTCATTGTAAACGGAGTTAATAGAATAATATAGGTTTTCAGAAACTTTTTTAGAAGCCGCTGAGCAAGGTGTCTGTTTCCTAGTGTGGGATGTCACTCCTTCCAGTGGTCTTTGGAGTAGGGTGACGAATTATTTTCATCTCAGATTCTCAAACCGGTTTCTATGAAGCGTTTGATAACAGTGGCTTCTTATTGGTTGGAGAGAAGACAGACGGGTAGCGCGGGCTCTAATCAAACACAGGTAGAATCGACGGTACTGTACACTAAGTGGCGCAACTTGCAAACAATGGAACCTGGGTTAGAGCTGTCTTTCTTGGAAAAGTAGCACGGGAAGACACCTTTTGAAAGTGTTTTACCACAGGCTCTAAGCGAAGGAGGTAAGTAACAAAAATCAATTATCGCTGACTGTAGGATGCAGCTTTTCTTATTGAAAGTTAACTCTTTAGAGAAGTCAATGAAGCTAGTAATTGTCTCTCGCTACTGCTGAGTGTTGGTTGGCTTGTCGAGAGAGAGAGCTTAAGTGCGTACGCCTGTATCCCAGTGCCAGTGTTGCAGAAGACTCATTCTGCTCTCCTTAAAAGCTGTTTGTCGTCGGGAACAGAGGGTGTCAAAAATGAGCTCAAAAAGTCGACAGAAAGCTACGATTCAGTTTGACTTTTAATTGCACGCAATATGAGTGTAGTGTGGCTGAGTTTCTGATTCAGTTGATGATTTTTGCAGTAGTGTAATAGTAGGTATTGCATGCTGTAGTATAAAGTGGCGTTCATTCTAACACGACTGTTTTTAGTGACCGGTGACCAGTGTGTTGACAGAAAACCATTGCTATAAATGAAACTATATCAATACTACTCATAGTAGCTAAAATAGTGGTCACCCTACACCTTGCAGATTCCATGCCTAATCTCACACTACATCTGGCTGATTCCGTCCCTAATATCACCCTAAACTTTGCTGACTCCATGTCTAATCTCACACAACATCTGGCTGATTCCGTCCCTAATATCACCCTAAACTTTGCTGACTCCATGTCTAATTCCAAACTACATCTGGCTAATTCCATCTCTAATCTCATCCTACATCTGGCTGATTCCATCTCTAATCTCACCCTACACCTTCCTGATTCCATCTCTAATCTCACACTACATCTGGTTAATTCCATCTCTAATCTCCCCTTACCTATGGTTGATTCCATCTCTAATCTCATGCAACATCTGACTGATTCCATTTTCAATCTCATGCAACATCTAGATTATTCCATATCTAATCTCATGAAACACCTAGATGATTCTATATCTAATCTCATGCTACATCCAGATGATTCTATATCTAATCTCATGCTACATCTAGATGATTCAATATCTAATCTCATGCAATATATCTAGATGATTCCATATCTAATCTCATGCAACACCTAGATGATTCCATATCTAATCTCAAGCAATATATCTAGATGATTCCATATCTAATCTCATGCAACATCTAGATGATTCCATATCTAATCTCAAGCAACATCTAGATGATTCTATATCTAATCTCATGCAACATCTAGATGATTCCATATCTAATCTCATGCAACATCTAGATGACTCTATATCTAATCTCATACAACATCTAGATGATTCCATATCTAACCTCAAGCAACATCTAGATGATTCCATATCTAATCTCTAGCAACATCTAGATGACTCTATATCTAATCTCATACAACATCTAGATGATTCCATATCTAACCTCAAGCAACATCTAGATGATTCCATATCTAATCTCATGCAACATCTACCGCTTTCCACCTTACAGACAAGCTACCTGCTATAGGCACTGTTTGCTTTTTAGGCTCATTCTTCGGGATCATCAGAAACAAGTTTTAGAGATGAGAACAAACGTGAACTTCTGAGATTCTCAAAAAAGTTAGGAAATATATAGAGAATGATTCTGTTATTTTTTGAAATAATAAAACAGGAGTAAGATTTAGAAACAAGAGATATGATTCTCGCAAGTATTCACTACTAGTATCTACTTTATTACACCAAATCACACGAATTGTATTGAGAATCAGGCAGCAGATTATTCTACAGTCACAAACTTCAACTCGTATCGATTCTAGACGATAATTAGTAGAAAGATAATAGGAAAAAACTGAACAAGCAGACATTTAAGAGTTTAATAACTACTCAATTGATTGCTTGGACTAAGTTTGTTGCACTGCTGGAGCATTTATTTGATACAAGAGACAGAAGGAGCTGATGGAATGCAATAGTAGACTTTGAGAAAGGGTGGGATGCAATAGGAGATATTGGGAGAGGGTGAGATGCAATGGTAGATATTAGGAGAGATGAAGATGCAATGGGAGATATTGGGAAAGGGTGAGATGCAATAAGAGATACTGGGAGAGGGTGGGATGCAATGGGAGATATTGGGAAAGGGTGAGATGCAATAGGAGATATTGGGAGATGGTGGGATGCAATAGGAGATATTAAGAGAGGGTGAGATGCAATAGGAAATATTAGGAGAGGGTGAGATGCAATAGGAGATATTAAGAGAGGGTGAGATGCAATAGGAAATATTAGGAGAGGGTGAGATGTAATGCGAGATATTGGGAGAGGGTGAGATGCAATGGGAGATATTAGGGGAAGGTGAGATGCAATGGAAGATATCAGGAGAGGGTGAGATGCAAAAGGAGACGTTGGGAGATAGTGAGTGGGATGCAATGGGAGATATTAGGAGAGGGTGAGATGCAATGGGAGATATTAGGAGAGGGTGAGATGCAAAAGGAGATATTAGGAGAGGGTGGGATACAATTGGAGAACTTGGGAGAGGCTTAGATGCAATGAGAAACTTTAGGAAAGCGTGGGATGCAATGGGAGACATTAGGAGAAGGTGAGATGCAACAGGAGATAAAAGGAGAGGGTGAGATGCAATAGGAGATATTAGGAGAGTGTGAGATGCAATAGGAGATATTAGGAGAGGGTGAGATGCAATGGGAGACATTGGGAGAGGGTGGGATGCAATGGGAGATATTGGGAGAGGGTGAGATGCAATTTGAGACATTGAGAGAGGGTGAGATGCAATAAAAGACAGTAGAAGGTTATGGGATGCAGTGATAAAGAACATAAAAGTACATGTCAAGGAGTTGAGCGCCGTAGTCTAGTGGTCTCACGCGGCGCTCTTATGTGTCAGGGACCCCAGGCTCGATTTCAGGTGCAGTCACATTAATTTGGGGATAAATTGGAATCTCGGCTTGAGGGCCGACCCTCAAAGCACAGTGAAGTGTACATGTCGAACAATAAATAAAGCTAGGGCCGCTGTACACTCCCGTGTGCGTGTGCGCCTGCTCAGAGGAGTCGGCGGCATGGGCAGTAATGCCTCTCGCCGGTTGTGCGACAATGTCGCCTAAAGTTCGTCAGGGTTCCTGCCTCATGTCAACATGTCAGAGAATCGCAGAGATGGTGGACTGTTCAGTCTCTCGATCACAATCAATCAGTTCAAACACTCTGGCAGAAGCTGTCCAGCTGCTGCAAATCCGTCTCGGTGAGCGCCTCCTTGGCGATGGCATAGCAGATCATGCGGCCCCCGAAGGGCACCGCTACTGTCAACCCAGTAGCCGAGTAGCAGGCTAACGGGAAAACCTTGGGGGGTGCATCGTCGAAGCGAGTCCGTCGCCAATAAATGATCCATCGAAATAAAATGTGGTAAGAGTTCCTGCATTGAAGACGGCTCCAACTAAAACCAGCTGCACAGTGTTGTCGGCTAACATTATAGCTGAGCCGGTCAACTGGGACACCTTCACAAAAGCGGAGGACAGGTGATCGACGCCAAGACGACCATTCTGATCAAAGAAAAGACCAGAGCCGACCGCTCCCATCTCGCTCAAAAAACAGTGATAGTTTTGCACATTGGTTGTTTGACGGGTCAGCCTGGCGAAGAAGGTAAAGTCATTGGCAGCTGTCAGAAAGCCGGACACAAGCGTGTCGTTGTCGTTGTCAACATGGATGAAGTCGCTAGGATGGCCTCGAAAATATGCACCCTGAGAGTCCCGAGTGACAGAGCCGTTCAGAGTGGCCAGGTACTTATCTGGGTTCACCAGGTTTGTGTAGCCCTGCCTGAAGTCGAACAGAATGAGCAGTTTAGAAGTTAGGTTTCTGCTTAGGCCAGGAATTTGAGGGACCGCAGAACTGGTTGTCGCAGTTTGAGCTGGAGCCGTCGGAGCGGTGGTTGGAGCTTCGGTTGTTGTTGGCTCGGTGGTTGGAGCTTCAGTTGTTGTTGGGTCGGTGGTTGGAGCTTCGGTTGTTGTTGGCTCGGTGGTTGGAGCTTCAGTTGTCGTTGGCTCGGTGGTTGGAGCTTCAGATAGCATTGGCAGCTCCTTGGAGTAGCTGGCGCACTCGCTGGACTCACCAGAGCCGTTGCTCTGCAGCATGGCGCTCAGCTGCTGGGTGTTGGCATGGTAAAAGACAGTCTGGGCTCCGGAGAGGTACATCACTGAGCAGAGCTCCGACATGGCGCATTTTATAGCGCACTCGAACAGGTCGCTGGCAGACGGTACGGAGGTCAACTCTGGCAGGCTCGAGTGGGATGGACACCTGCTGATCAGCTTCAGGGCTGGCAGTTGCTGCTCAGAGAGCGCCACCTGCGGTAGCGTCAGCATGGCTGCCAGGATGCTGCAGAACTCCCTTGTTTGCGTCAGCCGCATTTCCAATTCATCCGTCAAGGCAGTCGAAGTTCGTGAATATTTTGATAGCTCGTCACCAGCAGCGGCCGACTCGTGCCTTGTTTTTATAAACTTGTCCCATCTGAGATGCTCAAATTACCATGGCTATGGAGCAACCGAAAACAGTTTATTCTATTGGCTTGAAAGATGAGATAACGGATGCTTGCGCACTCTGCTACCTGTACAAGTGGTGAGAGTACGAGTATTGGCTACTTGAGCAAGAGCAGAGTGTGCGAGGGCAGGAAGCCTTCTATCCCAGGCACCGGAATCAGGGATGAAGGAATCTGCTGGCACGCAAAAATTGACAAAAAGCATCGGCTGCGTTTTTGTTAAAAATGGAAAAACAAGTCATTGTTGTTGACCGTTGGACTGCGTCAGCGACAGGCAAAAAAGTTTTTACAATACTTACTGGCAGTTCAGTCTCACTAAAGCCACTCATGCAGCAGCAGTAGAAATGCAACAGCCATCCAGCTAGAGCAGCTACCAGAATCAGCTCAACTGAGCACATTTCACAACCCGGAGATTGCTTCTCTGGTATATTGCAACAAACTGCCATGCTTCGGTGGAAACTTCGCCGGTTAGAAATATTTAAACTTTTTGCAAACACAACTGCTGCCATGTGATCCGCTATACGAATAGCTGAGGCCGTTAAGATATTCTCACGATCGGTTGATTTTTATGCTACGAGGGTGTCCGGAAAAATAGTGTTACTTTTACTTGCAGCGGACGTATGATAAGTTTGATGTCGTTAAAATCGGCAAATCTCTTCTTTAAAATGACTTAAACTGCGATCGATTTGGGTGTTTATTTTAAGAGATATGTGTACTTGAGTACAGGGAGATCGTTTGTAGACTTACATGCAATCGCGATATTTTTAGCGTGAATGAGTTGATTTTGGTCAGAAGCGACATAGTGAAAAGCTCACGCAAAACCACGGCTGCACAATTTAAGCAGAAAAATATCTGTTGCTCAATTTTCATCCGTCAATCATCAAATGAGTGCGCATTCAAAGACTGGGCATGGCGACCATTGGCTCAGCAAGATGAGGGTGAACAGGCGGGTGAACGAGTTCAAGGGTGAAAGAACTGACGTTGAGCGACATGATAAGGTCAGGACGCCACATGAGATCCATAACAGCAGCTGCCTAATGGATCTCATTCTCGACTTGATCGATGAATGCTGCCGCCAAAGCATCTGTGAAATACATATAGCCGATAGACCGGATTGTTCGAAGTCCAGAGCTAAAAATTGTCTGCAGAAGATGATTCAAGTCAAGCTGAGTGCCCGTTGGGTTCCCTGACGGCTCACTGGGGACATGAAGCTGGACCGATCTCCTAGGTTCTGTAAGTCTACGACTGATCTCCTTCTATTTAAGCGCACATCTCTTAAAGTACACATCCAAATGGATCGCAGTTTAAATCATTTTAAAGAACAGACTTTCTGCTTTCAAACTACAACAAACTTGTGTAATTGCAAATTAATTTAAAACGTCCGCTACAAGTAAAAGCAACACTATTTTCCGGACACCCCTCGTAACTATTGTCACTATTATAGTGAGGGTTTTTAGAAAATCAGGACTCGCCTCGGATCATGTACCCTGCTTGGACGGACCAGGCAGGAGCGTTGAAAACTCGCTCGTCGCCGATCTTGAAGGCGGCGCGCAGTCGGCTATGCAACGAGCGCCGGTAAGGAACTCATATTTGTCTATGGCGAAACCCCATCAGGGTTGTGCGTTCTTAAGAGTATCCTAATAAAGAATCAATATAATTACAATTGATTACACCTGCCCTTAAGGCCAGATGTGCAACCGACAGCTCAGCCGCAGCTTTTGCGCGGCGCATCTGAAGGCTGCATACGGCTTTTCAGTCCAAGGACTGAAAGGGTCGTCGGGAGAATCGAACCCCCGACCTTTCAGTTGTGAATTCGACACTCTAAATACTAGGCTGCAATCTCTAGATTGAGTAGCTTAGTTATAAAATAATTACCAAAATACAAAAGTCATTCTTGTTTTTTTTGGGTTCTTCAAAAAGTTACTACGAAAAATTTGGCAAGCCATTCTACCAGATTGGCGAATTAGCGTTGATTTCAATAGGAATCATCTGACAGAGACACAACAGTAGTTAAAACGTGTTTTGCGGTATAAAAATAATAGTTATAGTTAAAAATCAATGGAAGAAAATCTTTCAGCAAAAAATAGCACATTTAATTCTTTACCAATCATTCATTCAAGGTCAAATTATTTTTTAATCAGTTCGGCACCGTTCTACTTTAAGTAGTCCACTATAGAATTTTCATACAGCTAATCATCTCAAGCACTTTTCCTCGCCTTGGCGGCCCTGGGCAGCCTCAACGCCAACAGGGTATCTCCGATGCACTCGGGCAACACAGCCAGAGGCCAATAGAGAAGCTTCGCATCCCAGCCAATCATGTGCCGGCAGCGCGGATGCTTCGAAGTCAGCGCCTCCTCGTACGCGTCGACAACTTTGTCCAGCCTGTCCGAGCAGAACCGAAGCAGGTCGTCAAGCCGGTCGACACTCTCGCGACGAAACGACTCTCCGTAGGCGTCCCTGAGCTCCGCCGGGGCGTCCTGATAGCCGAGGTTGACGGCGCGGGTCAGCGCGGCCTTGTCGGTGATGGGCGTCCGGTGGAAGCCGGGCTCGATGCACGACACCCGAATGCCGAACTGGCGCAGTTCGCGACGGTAGCAGTCGCTGAGGGCCTGCGGGATGGCGTCGGCATTCAAGGAGCCGCAGTGACGTCTTGATCAGCAGCAAGCGCTCCTGAATCCAAATACTTAAGCTTTGAAAGCTACCCTGTCTAATTTTTACCATTTTTCACATCTAAAATCGTACATCACATCTTGACGCTCTTTTGCAGATTAGCGTCAAAAAGACCAAGGTGCTTCATCTGAGACTACCTCGACTCTGACAATACCGTCTGCCAGGAGTTTAAGTCCCCGGGCGTCCCGATCATGCGACCAATTGTCATAACAGATTTTCAACTTCAGCACCACTGGCAACACTGAGATCCGGATGTTCAGGGTAGCCGTGGAGCACATCCTGCTCTATGGGCTGGAGGCGGTCCCCATCACGGAAACTCGCTCTGCTGCTCTGGACGCCGACTGCTCCAGGTGGGCCGCTGCCTCCGTAGCCATGGTCGGCGGGTGGCCTTAATTCTCTCTGGCCAACCCTGATGCTGATGCCAACCCAATGGAGCCCCTACGCCGAGGCCAAGCGCCCACACAACCACCTGCGGGCCACTCTGACGGAGGACCTGCTGAGCATCGGCCTGACCCCCTTGACCGCCACTGACTGCTCCCCCAGCCTCTTCAAACATCGAGTGCTCGCTAGCATCATTAATAATAATAATAATAATATTTCCTAGATCTTCATTTACAGCTTCACACTAATACAGAGTTCAATGATGACCAGCTGCCGGCTAAGGCTATTCTCACAGATTCGCTCACCTGCACAGCAAACTTGGAGGCGCAATACGGCGCAGCCCCGGGCGAGGCGAATCGGCCAAAGATGCTGGAGGTGTTCACCAGCCGGCCTGCTGGCAGGCGCCTCATCAGTGGCAGGAAAGACCTGCGAGCAAGTTTTACAGAGATCAGTCATGTTTTTATTACAAATAAAGGCAGGGCGCATTGTCACAACCGGCGACAGGCAATGTCGTACGCAGTCATACGTACAGGCACACACTCACACAGGAGTGTACAGCGGCCCTAACTTTATTTATCGTTAGACATGTACACTTCACTGCGCCTTGGGGGGTTGGCTCTCAAGGCCGTTAATTGCACGAACAGAGCCAAGCCGAGATTCCAATTCAGCCCCAAATTAATGTGACTGCACTTGGAATCGAGCCTGGGCCGCTGGCACATAGAAGCTCCGCGTTAGATCTCTGGGTTGCGGCCCCCACCAGACACATGTAGCTGTGAAAACTCATTTACGGGTGTCGTGGCGTAAGGGAGTCACATGGGTTACCCTACATGCACCATTTTGGCACATTGCTGCATTGGCTAGATCAAGCATTCACCTGGTCACGTTAGCGATTCCGAAGACATTAACGGCAAACACCTGATGAAAATCGTCGGCGCTGAGGAACTCTGTCGGGCCGATCCTGCTGCCGCTGATGCCAGCGTTGTTAACCACGCCCCACAGGCCGCACAGCTTGCGGTCTTTCAACGCCACTTCCGCCTTCGCTACGGCAGACTTCACCGACTCCTCGTCAGTGACATCCATCCGAATCGGGACCAGATTTTGATTGCCCATGGCCGAGAACTTGTCCACAGCGGCCTGGGTGAGGCAGCCGGCCAGGACGCACCAGCCCTTGCCAGCCAGACGCAGGGCCAGCTGGTGACCGAAGCCGGTGTCGCAACCGGTGACCAGAACCGAAAGCCAGTCTGAGGGAATGTCGGCCAGGTCGGCTCTGCGCTTCCGATCGAACATTTTATAAGCCAGGTAGGCTAGCGAGGCGACTGCGATGGCCCAGGACAGCGGGATGCTGCACACGGAGCACAGCAGAGACATTTCAGGTAGCTTTGCGAGTTAAAATAATTTTTTATTGATTTTTCAAACTGCCAATGCGGTTCGAACAAATCATGAAGGCGGATGAATTTCAAAGTCAAAGACAAAGACTCAGAATAAAACTGATTTGTGGTGAGAATCAGAATGAAGCAAAGACTCAGAGTGAGAATCAGAATGAAGCAAATACTCAGGGTGAGAATCAGAATGAAGCAAAGACTCAGAGTTAGAATCAGAATGAAACAAAGACTCAGAGTTAGAATCAGAATGAAACAAAGACTCAGGGTGAGAATCAGAATGAAGCAAATACTCAGGGTGAGAATCAGGATGAAGCAAAGACTCAGAGTTAGAATCAGAATGAAACAAATACTCAGGGTGAGAATCAGAATGAAGCAAATACTCAGGGTGAGAATCAGAATGAAACAAAGACTCAGAGTTAGAATCAGAATGAAGCAAATACTCAGGGTGAGAATCAGAATGAAGCAAAGACTCAGAGTTAGAATCAGAATGAAACAAAGACTCAGAGTTAGAATCAGAATGAAGCAAATACTCAGGGTGAGAATCAGAATGAAGCAAATACTCAGGGTGAGAATCAGGATGAAACAAATACTCTGGGTGAGAATCAGAATGAAACAAAGACTCAGAGTTAGAATCAGAATGAAGCAAATACTCAGGGTGAGAATCAGAATGAAGCAAATACTCAGGGTGAGAATCAGGATGAAACAAATACTCTGGGTGAGAATCAGAATGAAACAAAGACTCAGAGTTAGAATCAGAATGAAACAAAGACTCAGAGTTAGAATCAGAATGAAACAAAGACTCAGGGTGAGAATCAGAATGAAACAAAGACTCAGGGTGAGAATCAGAATGAAACAAAGACTCAGGGTGAGAATCAGAATGAAACAAAGACTCAGGGTGAGAGTAAGAATGAAACAAAGACTCAGAGTGAGAATCAGGATGAATCAAAGACTCAGAGTGAGAATCAGGATGAAACAAAGATCCAGGGGAAGAATCATAGTGATTATATGCATTATGTAACTTCAGTCAAGATGTGTGCAAAATAATAAAAACAATGTAAGCCTAAATTGAAATGCTCATTAACATAATTATGTTAAAACACAAAGGTTAAAATACCTAATAATATTCACTTCAACACATCAGACAAATTCAAGAATTATGTATTTGCTATATGCATCAAAAACTTCCGGAAAGCAAAATGAGATTCGCTAAAATCAAGCCAGTGGCCTACATGTAATGACAATATCTGCAAGCAAAAAACTTACATAGACGTTCAATTAGCCAGTAACTCAGTTAAGTAATTTATGGTTTTAGAATTTCTACTAAAAACAGAAGACCCATAATAATTTAGTTAACAAAGGGTAAATCATGTTTAGGTAAAGAATTGCATTATAATACAAACTTGAGCATCGCTAGCAGAGACGATATAAGAACCTGAAATTCAAACTAAGGTGCAAAATTTCTGGGGATGGTAAATGATCGTAAATGAGCGATTCTTTGGATGGTAAATCGGAGATTATGGGGATGTTAAATGAGAGATTCTAGGGATGGTAAATAGGAGATTCTGGGGATGGTAAATGAGATTATGAGGATGGTAACTGAGAGATTCTGGGGATGGTAAATGAGCGATTTTTGGGATGGTAAATCGGAGATTATAGGGATGGTAAATAGGAGATTTTGGGGATGGTAAATGATAGATTCTGAGGATGGTAAATGACAGATTCTGGAGATGGTAAATGAGATATTCTGGTGATGGTAAATGAGAGATTCTGGGAATGGTAAATGGGAGATTTTGGTGATGGTAAATCGGAGAATATGGGGATGGTAAATGGGAGATTCTGGTGATGGTAAATGAAAGATTCTGGGGATGGTAAATGAGAGATTCTGGAGATGGTAAATGAAAGATTCTGGAGATGGTAAATGAAAGATTCTGGTGATGGTAAATGAAAGATTCTGGGGATGGTAAATGAGAGATTCTGGGGATGGTAAATAGGAGATTCTGGGGATGGTAAATGAGAGATTCTGGGGATGGTAAATGAGCGATTCTGGTGATGGTAAATCGGAGATTCTGGGGATGGTAAATGAGAGATTCTGGGGATGGTAAATGAGCGATTCTGGTGATGGTAAATGAAAGATTCTGGGGATGGTAAACGGGAGATTTTGGTGATGGTAAATGAAAGATTCTGAGGATGGTAAATGAAAGATTCTGGGGATGGTAAATGAAAGATTCTGGGGATGGTAAATGGTAAATTCTGTACGGCAAATGATAGATTTGTTGATCAAGGAGAATTAATTTTGGGATGATAAATAAACAATGATTTCCCATGAGACTAAAGTTACTCGAAATGTAGGTGAGATCATGTTCAACTCAAAAATATTAATAAGCAAAAATCATGGACACTACAAAGTACAAATTGGTAACAAAACTACAAGTCAGCTGATCACAAGAGGGCAACTGAAACAAGAATTATCAAAATGGCAAACAATAACGCATTCGGAGGAGAACATGTCTGAGAATATGTTTCAAATATATGCATGAGTATAAAATACTGAAGCCTTGAAGCTTTGGACCTAAGCTCTGCTATCACAACCTGTTTTGTAGACACACTGACTCAACTTTTAGTTAACTCATAGTGATAATAAATCATCCATCTATAGCGCTTATTGAAGGTTTTCTTTTAAAATGCAGACAGTTATTAGCGATAGCTAAATTAATAAATATTTTCCAGGTAAAAGTACTATAACAAATTAATTTACAGTTCTATTTTTGTAAAACTGTACCATTGCAACACACATTTCGAATTTGAAAAAATACCCGCAAAAGTTAAAACTCTGACTAGAAGAAAAAAAAAGAAATTTACAAATAACTTTTCAGGATTAGCTGGTCGACATAATGGCGCATATTTGCACTGCAGACTAAAACGACTCGGGGGGGAATCTATGTGGACCAAAAATATGCAGAAAATAAACCTGACAGGACCAACTCTCTGACTAGACAATGCATTTCAGCGACTGGAGCACACAAAATTGAAAGAAAGTCGTCGACACAAAGCACAGAATTTTGACTGCGGAAAAGTGACCTGCGGTTAAGGAAACTGCTCAAATCTTACTCTGGGATCTGGGATTTGGGATCTGAGATCTGGGATTTAGGACCTGGGATTTGGGATCTGAGATCTGGGATTTAGGACCTGGGATTTGGGATATGAGAACTGAGATTTAGAATCTGGGATTTGGGATCTGAGATCTGGGATTTGGGATCTTTGAAATATTAGATTTATAACCTGTGATTTGAAATCTGAGATCTGGGACCAGGGATTTGGGATATGAGATCTGAGATTTAGGACCTGTGATATGGGATCTGAGATCTGGGACCTGGGACTTGGGATCTGAGATCTGAGATTTAGGACCTGGGATTTGGGATTTGAGATCTCGGATTTGGGATCTTTGGAATATTAGATTTATAACCTGTGATTTGAAATCTGAGATCTGGGACCAGGGATTTGGGATATGAGATCTGAGATTTAGGACCTGTGATATGGGATCTGAGATCTGGGACCTGGGACTTGGGATCTGAGATCTGAGATTTAGGACCTGGGATTTGGGATCTGAGATCTCGGATTTGGGATCTTTGGAATATTAGATTTATAACCTGTGATTTGAAATCTGAGATCTGGGACCAGGGATTTGGGATATGAGATCTGAGATTTAGGACCTGTGATATGGGATCTGAGATCTGGGACCTGGGACTTGGGATCTGAGATCTGAGATTTAGGACCTGGGATTTGGGATATGAGATCTGGGATTCGGGATCTGGGATTTGGGATCTGAGATCTGAGATCTTGGACTTGGAATCTAGGATCTGGGATCTTGGAGTTGGAATCAAAGATCTGGGATTTTAGATTTGGAATCAAGGATCTCGGATCTTGGATTTAGAATCTAGAATCTGGGATTTAGGATCTGGGATCTGGAATCTAGGATCTGGGATCTTGGATTTGGAATCTAGGATCTGGGACTTGGGATTTGGAATCTAGGATCTGGGACTTGGGATTTGGGATCTAGGATCTGGAATCTTGGATTTGAGATCTAGGATCGGGGATTTAAGATCGGGGATTTGGGACTTGAGATTTGGGACCTGGGATTTTGGATTTGGGATCTGGGATCTGTGATATCTACTTCTTGGACCAAGTGGGGTCATGTGATAATAATCAAATTGCTGCCAACCAGGCCACTGTTCTAACCAAGCTGAAAATAAAAAAATCAATTAAAAACGAGAAAAAAGCAAAACACAAAAAGGTACGTCAGAAGGTCACAGAGAGCTGCTCTCCCTGCTAATGTCGTCATACTGGGGCGGGTTGGCCCGGGAGCCGGACGGGGCGCTCACGATGGCCACCGTGGTGTCTCCGCCGTAGCCTGACAATTTTCGGCAAAAAAATTTCACAGCCAATGTTCCATTAAAATACTTTTAGTAGAGGTTAAGCATTTTATGTAATAATTAGTGTAATAACACTTTTATAACCTACCTTGGCGCTTAGAGTTGGCTTGATTGAAGTCCGAGAGCCCTTCAAGATTCTCTTTTGCGGGCTGAAAATGGAAGAAATTCGGCTACAGATTAATGAAATTGTCTTTTTTTAAAATTTGAATATCCACTTTAATGTTGAAATTATTAGAGATCTACTTTAGAGAACTAAGAGAAGAAACATGAAAAGGTAGTCATGCAGCTAAGATCGCGCAAAAGTAGGGATGGGAGATGCTAAATAGTAAAATTTACACTGACAGACAGACAGAAGTCAACTCGCTAAAAGACTTGAAAAATCAGTTTACTAAAATTTCTCGCGTTCATTTCTTGTGCATTACGAGCGCATTGCTTGAAATTTCACTGCCCCAAAAGTTACATATAGAAAAGTTTCAGGTACGTGTCCGAATATAGACTGTCCGAAGATTTGAGTGTCCAAAGTGTCCGAAGATGG
Organism: Macrostomum lignano; assembly: GCA_002269645.1. Classification (NCBI taxonomy): domain Eukaryota; kingdom Metazoa; phylum Platyhelminthes; family Macrostomidae; genus Macrostomum; species Macrostomum lignano. The sequence continues at coordinate 71,725 of NIVC01001525.1, read as the reverse complement.
AGTATCCAGAGATTGATATTGTTCGAAGATGGATAGTGTCCGAAGATTGATAGTGTCTGGAGATTGATAGAGTCCAAAGATTGATAGTGTCCGAAGATTGATAGTGTCCGAAGATGGAGTGTCCAAATATTAGAAGCGTCCAAATATTGAAAGTGTTCGAAGTATCCGAAGATTGATAGTGCACGGAGATTGATAGTGTCCGAAGATTGATAGTGTCCGAAGATTGATAGTGTCCGAAGATTGATAGTGTCTGGAGATTGATAGTGTCCGAAGATTGATAGTGTCCGAAGATTGATAGTGTCCGAAGATTGATAGTGTCCGAAGATTGATAGTGTCTGGAGATTGATAGTGTCCGAAGACTGATAGTGTCCGAAGACTGATAGTGTCCAAAGATTGATAGTGTCCGAAGACTGATAGTGTCCAAAGATTGATAGTGTCCGAAGACTGATAGTGTCCGAAGATTGATAGTGTCCAAAGATTGATAGTGTCCGAAGACTGATAGTGTCCGAAGACTGATAGTGTCCAAAGATTGATAGTGTCCGAAGACTGATAGTGTCCAAAGATTGATAGTGTCCGAAGACTGATAGTGTCCGAAGATTGATAGTGTCCAAAGATTGATAGTGTCCGAAGATTGATAGTGTCCAAAGATTGATAGTGTCCGAAGACTGATAGTGTCCAAAGATTGATAGTGTCCGAAGATGGAGTGTCCAAATATTAGAAGCGTCCAAAGATTGAAAGTGTCCGAAGTATTCGAAGATTGATAGTGTCCGAAGATTGATAGTTCCGAAGATCCGAAAAAAGATGGAATATCTGAAGATTAATAGTATCCGAAGATGAAGCTTGCAAATGCAGCATTTGTATTGGAAGATTAGGTGTCCAAAAATTCATGTTTGAGCTTGCAAAATCTGTCAACACAGACGTGCCCAAGTATGTCCAATTACGCAACGGCTGCAAACCAATTTTGACCAGGTGAACACACGTAAGAGACGAATGCAAAACTGACACCATACAATAGGCAATTGATGAAAAAAAGAATCTATTAAACGTAAAACATCGCAATTGGCACATATTACAATTAATCAATAAATAAAATTTATAACAGCATCAAGTACGTACGTCAAATAACTACTTTACATGACTTACCCGAAACTGGCGTAGCTAAAATATTTGAAGCATGGAATAAATATGAACAACTGAATCCAGCAAGGAAGCGCATTATTCTACTAACTAAATAATAATTAAGTAGCATCTGTCGAAAACCAGTGATAATACGCGCAAGTTTCAGTATATTCGATGCAGAAAAAAATGTTAGCGTTAGAAATCACACCGCAGATGGATCTAGAATTCGGGTTCTGGGATTTGAGATTTAAGATCAGGTTTCTGGGATTTCGGATCCAGAATTTATTATCTGGAAACTGGGATTTAAGATCCAGAATTTGGGATCTGGGATCTAGAATTTGGGATATAGGATCTGAGATTTTGGATCTAAAATTAGGACTCTTGGATTTGGGATCTAGAATTTGGGATTTGGGATTTAGGATCTAAGATTTAGGTTATGTGATCTGGAATTTGTATATGGGATATAGGAGCTGGAATCTAGGATATAGGGTTTGGGATCAAGGATCTGGGATCAAGGATTTGGGATCAAGGATCTGGGATCAAGGATTTGGATCAATGATCTGGGATCAAGGATCTGGGATCAAGGATCGGGGATCTGGGATATGGGATCTAGAATATGGGATCTGGGATTGGAGATTTATAATCAAATAACCTCACAAATAAGTCTGTGACAAGGTCATGAAAGAAATAATACCGAGTCAGGAGAAGTTTTTGAAAAGCAAGCCATGCTTAAATTAACAAAAAAAACAAGCTCACCAGGTGCGCCCGGCCCTCTTTCACTTCTTCGTCGTGTCGTCGATGACCGCGACGTCGACCGCGCCGTTTCGGGCAGCAGCCGGAGGCGCCGTCAGCGCCGTCATCCTCGCCAAGTGCCGCCGCGGCGTCCGCCTCCTCAGCCTCTTCGTCGTCTCGCGGGCTGAAGTCGAAATCGTTGTTGCCGCCGGAGCTTCTGGAGACGGCGTTGCGGCCAGCGACTGCCGCTGCAGCAGCATGGTCGCTTGAGCAGTTGCCGCCCGCGCTGCTGCCGCCGCTGATGAGGCGGCCGGACCTGGCACCGAGCCGATGGGGCTGAAGGTGGTCGATTTCCACGAATTCACGGTCCTGCGGAGAGGTGGTGGGCTGGCTGGCTGACACAGACAGAAAGACAGACAGACAGACAGATAGACAGACAGACAGACAGGCAGACAGATAGACAGACAGACAGACAGACAGACAGACAGACAAACAGACAGACACTAAGACAGACAGACAGACAGACAGACAAACAGACAGACACTAAGACAGACAGACAGACAGACAGACAGACAGACAGACAGACAGACACTAAGACAGACAGACAGACAGACAGACAGACAGACAGACAGACAGACAGACAAACAGACAGACACTAAGACAGACAGACAAACAGACAGACACTAAGACAGACAGACAGACAGACAGACAGACAGACAGACAGACAGACAGACAGACAGACAGACAGACAGACAGACAGACAGACAGGCACACAGACAGATACTAAGACAGACAGACAGACAGACAAACAGACAGGCACCAACCGTAGTCCGCTCCAAGCAGGTGAGCAGGTGATGGTGCTGCAGCTCGAACACGTCCGTTTCGTCCGGCAGCTCCAGCTGTCCGCCTTGGCCGTCAGCATCGGATGAGGCGGCAGCGGCGGCCTGCAGCAGCTCTGCGTGGGCGCGGCGGCGCTCCTCCGCGCGCTTCTTGCTGCTGATAAACGCGGCGCCGGAGGCATTTTTGGCCATTTTGATTCGCGCCAAGCGGGCCTTCTGCAGTGGCGGGGGGGGGGGTTGCACAGACTCGGGGAGTGACTCGCCAACACTTGCTCAAAGAGGGTGTACAGCGGCACAGGACTTTCTAATCGTTAGACATGTACACTCTCTGTACCTTGGGGTTCCCAAATGAGTGTAAGATATATCTCCAGAATGCGAGAATTCTCTTACCTTCTGAGCTTTCCGCTTATCCGCTCGCTGATTCTGATGGTAAATTCTTGAGAAGCTGCTCACTATGACCGGGACTGGCAGGGCTATGACCAGAACGCCAGATAATGAGCAGATGCCGCCAACGATTTTGCCTACGATGGTCATTGGGACCATATCGCCGTACCTGCGGGCGGCGGGAGAATGCAAATTACTGCGGATGAAGGGGGCGGATGGCTGATGAAGGGGGCGAATAGATGATGAAGGGGCGGATAGATGATGAAGGGGCGAATAGATGATGAAGGGGCGAATAGATGATGAAGGGGGCGAATAGATGATGAAGGGGGCAGATGGCTGATGAAGGGGCGGGTGGCTGATGAAGGGGCGGGTGGCTGAGGAAGGGGGAAGATGGCTGATGAAGGGGGCAGATAGACGATGAAGAGGACGGATATATGATGAAGGGGCCGATAGACGATGAAGAGGGCGGATAGATGATGAAGGGGGCGGATAGATGATAAAGGGGCCGATAGACGATGAAGAGGGCAGATAGATGATGAAGGGGGCGGATAGACGATGAAGAGGGCAGATAGATGATGAAGGGGCGGATAGATGATGAAGGGGGCGGATAGATGATGAAGGGGCGGATGATCGGTGACAGGGGGTAGAAGGCTGAAAAGCACACCTAAAATCCTGCAATTATGAGGAACTACATTTTAAAAATAGTATTGTTGATGATAAAATATTTTGAGTGACAGTTGACCCTACCCGAGTGCAAGTTGCCCCGCAAAATTCATACTCTTAGATAACATCATTTTAGCGCGGATTCCCCAATCAGCCTCTCTCTATGCACACACATATCAATCCATAAATTTCAGCCATTCTCAAATCCCTCGCCAGTTTACAACATCGGAAGCTGAGCTCCGACTCGGAGCCGTAAAACTGGGAGAAATAGAGACACAAAATCGATGCCAGAAGACATTTTCAACGGGCCCGGAGCTTGGCCTGAGTGCAGCGCTACAGAGTGGATGGGATGCTTTGAGACTGCTCATCAAGCATTTTTATCTCCCAGGCTGGCTCGAATCTTCCTCTCCCCCACTCCAGCTCCCAGAGAAAATCGTCGGCATTGATTTATTGACAATTTTTAACTTTGCTTGGCCAGCCAGTCAGTAAAACTAGGTCAAGATACAAAACACGCCAGCTACTGAAGCCACGTGTACTTAACTGGTCATCAAAAAAGTGCGCTATAGGCTACATAAGCAGGCTAAGCCGCTGTGTTAAATCTCTATGGACTGAGCGCTGACCAAGGGTCGCGTACACGTAGCTTGGAAGTGAAGATTGAAAGACCGACAGCAATAAATACGCTCGTAGAGGGTGAAAGAGAGGCAAATGGAAACAAGACTGTTTACACAGAGGGGACAGCAGGGAAGGCATGCGAAAGGCGGGGCGGTGAGGGCGCAGACGCAGGGAGGGAGTGTAACAGTGTAAACTGGGATACAAAAGACAGTGAGGAGAGGCGGAGAGGGGATGGTCAGAAGGAAGACGGTGAAAAGGGAGACGGAGAGAGGGAAGAGGCAGAGAGGGAGAGTGGAGACAGGCAGAGAGAGGGAGATGAACAATGGACAACAGATGGACAACAGCACAACGAAACGAGCAGGAGAGTGTGGGAAGAAACGGTGAGTGTGGGAAGAAACGGTGAGTGTGGGAAGAAACGGGGGGAGCGTGGGGAGAAACGGGGAGAGTGTGGGGAGAAACCGGGAGAGTGTGGGAAGAAACGGTGAGTGTGGGAAGAAACGGTGAGTGTGGGAAGAAACGGGGGGAGCGTGGGGAGAAACGGGGAGAGTGTGGGGAGAAACCGGGAGTGTGTGGGGAGAAACGGGGAGAGTGTGGGGAGAAACGGGGGGAGAGTGGAGAGAAACGGGAGGAGAGTGTGGGGAGAAACGGGGGGAGAGTGTGGGGAGAAACGGGGAGAGAGTGTGGGGAGAAACGGGGGAGTGTGGGGAGAAATGGGGGGAGAGTGGAGAGAAAAGGGAGGAGAGTGTGGGGAGAAACGGGAGGAGAGTGTGGGGAGAAACGGGGGGGAGAGTGTGGGGAGAAACGGGAGGAGAGTGTGGGGAGAAACGGGGGGAGAGTGGAGAGAAACGGGAGGAGAGTGTGGGGAGAAACGGGAGGAGAGTGTGGGAGAAACGGGGGGAGAGTGGAGAGAAACGGGAGGAGAGTGTGGGGAGAGTGGGGGGAGAGTGGAGAGAAAAGGGAGGAGAGTGTGGGGAGAAACGGGGGAGTGTGGGGAGAAATGGGGGAGAGTGGAGAGAAAAGGGAGGAGAGTGTGGGGAGAAACGGGGGAGTGTGGGGAGAAACGGGGGGGAGAGTGTGGGGAGAAACGGGAGGAGAGTGTGGGGAGAAACGGGGGAGAGTGGAGAGAAACGGGGGGAGAGTGTGGGGAGAAACGGGAGGAGAGTGTGGGGAGAAACGGGGGGAGAGTGTGGGGAGAAACGGGAGGAGAGTGTGGGGAGAAACGGGGGAGAGTGGAGAGAAACGGGGGGAGAGTGTGGGGAGAAACGGGAGGAGAGTGTGGGGAGAAACGGGGGGAGAGTGGAGAGAAAAGGGAGGAGAGTGTGGGGAGAAACGGGAGGAGAGTGTGGGAGAAACGGGGGGAGAGTGGAGAGAAACGGGAGGAGAGTGTGGGAGAAACGGGGGGAGAGTGTGGGGAGAAACAGGGGGAGTGTGGGGAGAAACGGGGGGGAGAGTGTGGGGAGAAACAGGGAGAGTGTGGGGAGAAACGGGGGAGAGTGTGGGGAGAAACAGGTAGAGTGTGGGGAGAAACGGGAGGAGTGTGTGGGGAGAAACAGGGAGAGTGTGGGGAGAAACGGGGGGAGAGTGTGGGGAGAAACAGGGAGAGTGTGGGGAGAAACGGGGGGGGAGAGTGTGGGGAGAAACGGGGGAGAGTGTGGGGAGAAACAGGTAGAGTGTGGGGAGAAACGGGAGGAGTGTGTGGGAGAAACAGGGAGAGTGTGGGGAGAAACGGGGGGAGAGTGTGGGGAGAAACAGGGAGAGTGTGGGGAGAAACGGGGGGGAGAGTGTGGGGAGAAACGGGGGAGAGTGTGGGGAGAAACAGGTAGAGTGTGGGGAGAAACGGGAGGAGTGTGTGGGGAGAAACAGGGAGAGTGTGGGGAGAAACGGGGGGGAGAGTGTGGGGAGAAACAGGGAGAGTGTGGGGAGAAACGGGAAGGGTGTGAGAGTGACACTGAGACAGATGCAGAAAAACATCGGGATGAAGAGGCAGGGCAGAGGAGCGCAGAGCGAACGAGCTCAGACAAGAGAAGAGAAAAGCTTGGCCATCGAAGCGGAACTCGGGCAGTAATCGCGCAGATAAGAATAATTAAAAGCCAGCTGAGCTCGCACTGCAGTTTGACCACACAGCTGCCCACAGACAAATAAGACACTTTAATCAAGCTAATGGGTTTAATAACTGAGTCAGAAAGCGGCCAGGACTGGGACTAAATAACCCCCACCCCCCGTTGAGCAAACCTACTAATTTATCGGCTCCCTATAGATAAAAAGAAATTTCTGCCGATATCAAAGAGAGACTTTAAAAGCAACGAAAGCAGGCAGACGGGCAAGTCTGGAGAGGTAAAAGTACAGCTGGTTTGCCTCAGTGTGGCAAAAAGAATTCTATTTGATATCAAAGTACAGTATCTGTATACTGTATCAGTACAGAGGTAGAACCAGTCTACTGCCCATGCATTTGGGCTGGCTGTAGCAACTGTAAATAAACTGAGCCTGCAGTTTGAAGAGCTTGAAAAGTCAGTAGCTTAGCTATTTATAGGGTCCGACAATTTGTGTAGTATGATTGTCAATAACTTGATAATTTCTCTGTAGTTTGATTGTCAATAACTTCTGACACTTTCTCTGTAGTTTGATTGTCAATAACTTCTGACACTTTCTCTGTAGTTTGATTGTCAATAAAGTCTGACAATTTCTCTGTAGTTTGATTGTCAATAACTTGACAATTTCTCTGTAGTTTGATTGTCAATAAAGTCTGACAATTTCTTTGTAGTTTGATTGTCAATAACTTGACAATTTCTCTGTAGTTTGATTGTCAATAAAGTCTGACACTTTCTCTGTAGTTTGATTGTCAATAACTTGACAATTTCTCTGTAGTTTGATTGTCAATAACTTCTGACACTTTCTCTGTAGTTTGATTGTCAATAAAGTCTGACAATTTCTCTGTAGTTTGATTGTCAATAACTTCTGACACTTTTCTCTGTAGTTTGATTGTCAATAACTTGACAATTTCTCTGTAGTTTGATTGTCAATAACTTCTGACACTTTTCTCTGTAGTTTGATTGTCAATAACTTCTGACACTTTCTCTTTAGTTTGATTGTCAATAACTTGACAATTTCTCTGTAGTTTGATTGTCAATAACTTCTGACACTTTTCTCTGTAGTTTGATTGTCAATAAAGTCTGACAATTTCTCTGTAGTTTGATTCTCAATAACTTCTGACACTTTCTGTGTATGATTGTCAATAACTTCTGACACTTTTCTCTGTAGTTTGATTGTCAATAAAGTCTGACAGTTTCTGTAGTTTAATTGTCAATAAAGTCTGACACTTTCTGTGTAGTTTAATTGTCAATAAAGTCTGACACTTTCCGTAGTTTAATTGTCAAAAAATTGACACTTTCTGTAGTTTAATTGTCAATAAAGTCTGACACTTTCTGTAGTTTAATTGTCAATAAAGTCGGACACTTTCTGTAGTTTAATTGTCAATAAAGTCTGACACTTTCTATACTTGAATTGTCAATAAAGTCTGACACTTTCTGTGTAGTTTAATTCTCAATAAAGTCTGACACTTTCTGTAGTTCAATTGTCAAAAAAATTGACACTTTCTGTAGTTTAATTGTCAATAAAGTCAGGCACTTTCTGTAGTTTAATTGTCAATAAAGTCTGACATTTTCTGTAGTTTAATATTGTCAAAAAGTCTGACAGCCACAAGTGGTATAACCATATTCAGGCTGTCTGATAAAAGATAGGCATCACAGAGGGAAACTGCTAAGTTGGACAGGTAAATGCAGAAAAGAAAAAAGAAAAAACTGCGTTCATTTGCAGCCGCCCAGTAAAGGACCGAGCCAGTAATCCCCCATTCCGCTATGCTACTATGCCAGTCCAGCACTAGACCCTGCAGCAGCAGCAGTAGTTGACGTTACGCTGAAGAACTCCTGAAGAAATGCGCAGACAAAATGCCACCCAAGCGTGCGAATCCCCAAGGCAAACTGGTTGCTATGGCGAATGTCCCACGGCGAGGCTGACGGGTGGGCTGCTAGGCGGATTGCTGCGTATGAATGCCTTCTTGTAGGATTTTTTTATCCCTTTCTGACTGATACACAAATGGGGTCAAAACTTTTTCGCAAGGATAGATTAGCAATCCACTATATCTTCTGTAGCATAGATTAGCAATCCACTACATCCTCAGTAGCATAGATTAGCAATCCACTACATCCTCAGTAGCATAGATTAGCAATCCACTACATCCTCAGTAGCATAGATTAGCAATCCACTACATCCTCAGTAGCATAGATTAGCAATCCACTACATCCTCAGTAGCATAGATTAGCAATCCACTACATCCTCAGTAGCATAGATTAGCAATCCACTACATCCTCAGTAGCATAGATTAGCAATCCACTACATCCTCAGTAGCATAGATTAGCAATCCACTAACTACATCCTCAGTAGCATAGATTAGCAATCCACTACATCCTCAGCAGCATAGATTAGCAATCCACTACATCCTCAGTAGCATAGATTAGCAATCCACTACATCCTCAGTAGCATAGATTAGCAATCCACTGCATCCTCAGAAGCAAAGATTAGCAATCCACTACATCCTCAGTAGCATAGATTAGCAATCCACTACATCCTCAGTAGCATAGATTAGCAATCCACTAACTAAATCCTCAGCAGCATAGATTAGCAATCCACTAACTAAATCCTCAGTAGCATAGATTAGCAATCCACTAACTAAATCCTCAGTAGCATAGATTAGCAATCCACTAACTAAATCCTCAGCAGCATAGATTAGCAATCCACTAACTAAATCCTCAGTAGCATAGATTAGCAATCCACTAAATAAATCCTCAGCAGCATAGATTAGCAATCCACTAACTAAATCCTCAGCAGCATAGATTAGCAATCCACTAACTAAATCCTCAGTAGCATAGATTAGCAATCCACTAACTAAATCCTCAGTAGCATAGATTAGCAATCCACTAACTAAATCCTCAGTAGCATAGATTAGCAATCCACTAACTAAATCCTCAGCAGCATAGATTAGCAATCCACTTCATCCTCAGCAGCATAGATTAGCAATCCACTACATCCTCAGTAGCATAGATTAGCAATCCATTATATCCTCTGTAGCATAGATTAGCAATCCACTACATCCTCAGCAGCATAGATTAGCAATCCACTACATCCTTAGTAGCATAGATTAGCAATCCACTACATCCTCAGTAGCATAGATTAGCAATCCACTAACTAAATCCTCAGCAGCATAGATTAGCAATCCACTTCATCCTCAGCAGCATAGATTAGCAATCCACTACATCCTCAGTAGCATAGATTAGCAATCCACTACATCCTCAGCAGCATAGATTAGCAATCCACTACATCCTCAGCAGCATAGATTAGCAATCCACTAACTAAATCCTCAGTAGCATAGATTAGCAATCCACTAACTAAATCCTCAGTAGCATAGATTAGCAATCCACTAACTAAATCCTCAGTAGCATAGATTAGCAATCCACTACATCCTCAGTAGCATAGATTAGCAATCCACTACATCCTCAGCAGCATAGATTAGCAATCCACTAACTAAATCCTCAGTAGCATAGATTAGCAATCCACTAACTAAATCCTCAGTAGCATAGATTAGCAATCCACTAACTAAATCCTCAGTAGCATAGATTAGCAATCCACTAACTAAATCCTCAGCAGCATAGATTAGCAATCCACTAAGTAAATCCTCAGTAGCATAGATTAGCAATCCACTACATCCTTAGTAGCATAGATTAGCAATCCACTACATCCTCAGCAGCATAGATTAGCAATCCACTTCATCCTCAGCAGCATAGATTAGCAATCCACTACATCCTTAGTAGCATAGATTAGCAATCCACTACATCCTCAGCAGCATAGATTAGCAATCCACTACATCCTCAGCAGCATAGATTAGCAATCCACTACATCCTCAGTAGCATAGATTAGCAATCCACTACATCCTCAGTAGCATAGATTAGCAATCCACTACATCCTCAGCAGCATAGATTAGCAATCCACTACATCCTCAGCAGCATAGATTAGCAATCCACTACATCCTCAGTAGCATAGATTAGCAATCCACTACATCCTCAGTAGCATAGATTAGCAATCCACTGCATCCTCAGTAGCATAGATTAGCAATCCACTACATCCTCAGTAGCATAGATTAGCAATCCACTACATCCTCAGCAGCATAGATTAGCAATCCACTACATCCTCAGCAGCATAGATTAGCAATCCACTACATCCTCAGTAGCATAGATTAGCAATCCACTACATCCTCAGCAGCATAGATTAGCAATCCACTACATCCTCAGCAGCATAGATTAGCAATCCACTACATCCTCAGTAGCATAGATTAGCAATCCAATCCAATTAGAGTCACAAAAGGAACCGGAAACCAAAGTTTCAATTGAAGCGTGCAAGCACGGACAAAACTGTTTGGGTTTATTGGCAAAGAAATGAACTGTAATAATAGTGCGACATTTACCACTAATGACTTAGCTGAGCCAACAGCCCACGCGCTATGCACACAGTTGGCGAGTGCACAGTGCTTATGGCAGTGGGCGCTGACCAGCACTGCCTCTCATTCAGCTGTTGCCTGCCGGGCGGAACAGCCGGATTGGACTTGCACTTTTTCTGCTAGGTTAAATCCTAGCGCATTGTGCCCGACTAATTGCGAAAGTGAAATGAATGAAAGGTAAAAAAAGAAATGCAGTTCACCTAAGCTTAAAGGCTAATAGATGATAATACCCATTGCTGCACTAGGAGGGCCTACTTTACAAACTAGGCAGGGCTTAAGCTCGAGACAGCCTCTCCGTAAAATGATTCCCTCTAATGGATCTTGCTAACTGGGTAGCCGAAGAAGCTAATGAACATTGTTGCTTTCAATTTTGCCTGGATTGCTTTTTTGGCCAGAATTCCAGAAATTCCGCCACGAAATTTGCTGCGGAGTTTCACATTTTCAAAAATTGCTTCCTGCAGTTTAACACTGATTGGGTAGGGCGGACAGACAGACAGACCGTCAGTCAGTCAGTCAGTCAGTCAGTCAGTCAGTCAGTCAGTCAGTCAGTCAGTCAGTCAGTCAGTCAGTCAGTCAGTCAGTCAGTCAGTCAGTCAGTCAGTCAGTCAGTCAGTCAGTCAGTCAGTCAGTCAGTCAGTCAGTCAGTCAGTCAGTCAGTCAGTCAGTCAGTCAGTCAGTCAGTCAGTCAGTCAGTCAGTCAGTCAGTCAGTCAGTCAGTCAGTCAGTCAGTCAGTCAGTCAGTCAGTCAGTCAGTCAGTCAGTCAGTCAGTCAGTCAGTCAGTCAGTCAGTCAGTCAGTCAGTCAGTCAGTCAGTCAGTCAGTCAGTCAGTCCCCAGCTGAGCAGGATTAATTCACACCAGGGCGGCAGAAGCAATCCGTGCATCCTGCATAAGAGAGACGGACAGGGGAGGAAAGCGCATTGGGCATCGCTGAGAGCGGATAACCTGAGCAGCAATGGCATCAAAGCAGAGCAAGGCAGCTCACACTTTCCATATCCCCTCTTCACTCACCGTCAGCCCCCGCACAGCTCGTATCGATCAAGATGGGCCACCCATCCCCAGCAGCAGCCCCTCTCTGGCCCTCCCGGATGCGCCACGCCGCGTCCCCCACACCCACTCGTCCTTAACTGCGCCGGCCGGTGTGGAGAGGCCAAAAAGGTGAGAGGAGAGAAGAGCGGGATCAGATGAGCGAGCTGAGATAGCCGGCGAGAGAAATATGAGGGGGCCAGCAGATTAAAATGTGATCCATCCGCCTCTCCGCAGCACTCGGGCGAGCTCATAAATCAGCAAAGCTTAAGCTGATTTTCTAGCCGGTAGGGGATTTGATCTAAAAGATTGGGGACTGCTCAAGGGAGCTGATGCTTCTTTATCTCTCTCTCTCTGCTCCCGACCCACCTTGCCCTTGAGAGAGTGCTCTAACTCACTCAACGCCTCGTGTTTCGTCTCTCTCTCTCCCCCTCTCTCTCTCTGCTTCTCTCTCTGTCGCATCAATCCGAAGCTTGGGGATTAATCAGGGCGCTATCTGAGCTCCTGTCTACATCGAAAAACATGATCCCCCGTTGTCTGAGTGTGAGTGCGTGTATGTTGTCAAAAAGGCTCAGCACTGGCGACAGACACATTGGAATTGGAAATCGTGTTCTGGTTGAAATTCTGGAAAATCAGTATTTTTTTCTAACGACAGATTTAATTTCTCGCATTTCAGACGGGTTTCAAAATTGAGGAGACAAGAGCGCTTCTGATCTGAAATGCATCCTGCACTGGCGGTGCAAAAGCCAATAGCGTGTGTCACACTTGCATCTGTGAGACTCACCCAAGCGTTGTCATGGTAACAATTGTATACCAAAACGCAGCCGGAATTGACACAAATGTAGTCTTCGGCTGGTTCTTCTCGGCGTAGTACATGATAGTGGCGAATATGATGACAGCCATGGTCATTGAGAATAGCAGGAAGCCCAGCTCAGACACGCAGGACTTCAACGTGTAGCCCAGAATTCTCAAGCCCATCGAGTGTCGGGAGAATTTGAAGATACGAAACACTCGGAACACTCGCAGCGTAACGAACGCGCCGCTCAGGTCTTTGTTATCCGGCATGAACAGACCGATGTAATACGGCAGGATGGCCACAATGTCAATGACGCTCATCACGGCCCGCATATGTTTCAACCGGTAGGGCGCAGCGTAGAACCTCGCACCGTACTCGACTGTGAAGATGAGGACGCAGGCGGTGTCCAAGCAGAAGAATGCCTGATTAAATTTGTCACCGCAAGCCGGGTTAGTTAGGGTGCCAGGCACAATGCCGCAGGGAATGGTCTCCAGTACGTTAGCCAGCACCGACAGTGCTATGAAGAATCCTGTCACGTAGTAAATCACTAGCGCGGTAGTTGAAGACTGCGGATTTTCGAACGCGCACCACAGCTTCTCTCGCATGGTAGTGTTTGGCATCTTGTTCTCCGTATCGGAGTCTTTGTCGTCCATTAGTCGCTCGTTGTTCTCGCGCTTTTTATCGCGATACTCCTCGTAGCAGCAGTCGCCCATGATGTCCGGCATGATGCCGAAGAACGCCAGCTCTTCGTCGTAGGCCGTGATGCACTCGTGCTTCGGGCAGTGCAGCTTGCCAGTGCGGTAGTAGGCCAGGATGTGACGGAACAGGTCCGGGTCTCGGTCAAAGAAGTACTGCTTGCTGTCGTCGTCGTAGAAGTACTCCTTCTCGTCGCTGCCGAGCAGAGTGTCCGGATATTTTTCCAGTGTGTTGCGCCACGTGACGAATTTGCGGCCGGACACGCTGATGATCAGCTTCTCGTCCGACTTGCCGCAGTCGCGACCCCGCACCGGCGGAGGCGGCATCGGGCCCTGGGCTACCGGCACCCAGCCGATGGCCGCTGCTCGGGCGAATGGCAGCCAAGCGGCCACGGCTGCCATGTTGGCTGGTCAGGGATCGGGTCTTACTATGCCTTCGATAGCGTCTGGTTTCGGAGCGTTTAAACCTTCGATAGCGTCAGGTTTCGGAGCGTTTAAACCTTCGATAGCGTCAGGTTTCGGAGCGTTTAAACCTTCGATAGCGTCAGGTTTCGGAGCGTTTAAACCTTCGATAGCGTCAGGTTTCGGAGCGTTTAAACCTTCGACAGCGTCAGGTTTCGGAGCGTTTAAACCTTCGATAGCGTCAGGTTTCGGAGCTCGTCTACGCCTTCGACAGCGTCAAGTTTTGGAGCGTTTACACCTTCGATAGCGTCAGGTTTCGGATCGTTTACGTCTTTGATAGCGTCGGACTTCTGCCACGTTTAATGCAGAATCGAAGTATTAGTTCGCTTAGATACTGGAACAAGCAATATTAACAAACTACTTTCTGTAGCATAATGTTATAGCATTTAGCAAGTACGAGGAATTACTAATTGTGAAGTCGGTTTCCGCGGCTTGAATTTATACAAAAGCAGTTAGACAGTGAATCCGCATGCACAGATTGTCATTGGCTGATCAATAAGAAGCCAGTCTGCCTGCACTCCCCCCTCCCATCTGCTACTGGGCATGAATGTCATCTCTAAAGCATCGTCTGCACAAAACGGTGGCCACTTGGTAACCTGAATAGGCAACTGCACTAATACATCGCTTATGCATTTGAGGTACTAGTGACATTGAAAAGTTCAGGACTCGAAGACCTATGTAACCATACCACTTCAGACTAGACTGGCATACATTTGCAAGTACATTATGACATTTATGCAGCTTGTGACTTTGGAATAAAATTTTATAATCAGATAAAATGGTGCTTAAAAATATCTAGTTGAAATTATTAGCATTGATGTCTCTTTAACTGATCAAGATATAATCGAAAATTTTTAATTGAACTATTTAGTGATATAGTAAACTTTCATACTGAGACTTGTTAAGAAACAATAAATAAAGTTTATCATGCAACATAACACTTTTTATTTCGATATTTTTTCTAAAATCAAGAAAATTGGGTTCCAACTTTTAACTCAAATCTATTGCAGACACATGGGCCTAACTTTAAACAAAACCTTATAAACCTAGTACTTATCTAGACTTATATTTGATATTGTTTTTTTAATATAGCACTAAAAATTAAACTAACTTAGCTTCAGCTTTTCTGCAGACTAATTAGGCTCTTTTCTCTTTTCCTCCTCCCTCCGAAGGGACATCTCTATCCTGTGCAGTGCACTAATTGGCTAGGCTTGGCTGCTATCTGCTTTTGTTTGGTATTTATTATGCTTTCTGACTGCCCCCTCAATTATATTGTCTCACTTTGCCTTCTAAAGGTTGCCTTCATTAAATTATTTAATCATAATATTAGTCAATATAGCTTGTAATATGAGGATTGTTTGGAAAGTCTGTGATCAAACATGCATATCTTTTTCAAGTCACTGCTTTGTCTTGATACTTTATACCATAGACAAATATCATACCCTGATTGTTTTAAAGCAATAGTGGTCTTGTCTGTCTATCTGACTGACTGACTGACTCACTGACTGACTGACTGACTGAATGAATTTTGTTTAATTTACTTTCAAGATTAACCCTCATTTTGACATTTTCAATAGGTTACTATATTTATTTATAAAAACATTGCATCCAACTAATAATTAAATTGTAGAAATATTTTAGTAAAATAATAATGCAAATCTATAAACCTTTATAAGAATAATGTATATGCTAACAACTAAACATTTTTTACTTGCAAATTGTGCAGATTAAAGTTTTAGAATACATACCAGAAAAGTTCAAAATGCATAGCATCTTCCAGAATATATCCTAATATATACTCAGCAAATCAAAATTTTTACCTTAAAAGCAAGATGAAAATTTACTCACTTATAGAAACAATTTCTTTTTCATAATTTAACATTCACTTAAGTTATATAATTAAGCCATTGCAAAGAAGAGAAAGTGGATTGAATAATAATAGACAATAGTTATATAATCATAACAGTTTATTTTTTTGTACAATATGCAAATAAAATTGCAATGCCTAACAATGTGTATGGGATCAGTCTATAAAGCATCCCCAAGATGAGGCACATACATTTGCAACCTCCAAAATTCAGTCGGCCATGCAACTTAGTTTTAACAAAAATGCAACATAGTTTTTGGCCAAAAATATGACTTACATATAAAAAACCCTAAAGCAAAATTAATGCAACTTTGGGTAAATGGCAGGAGTATTTGCACTGTCTTATTAAGCCAAAATTCCTTGTCAGCTACTTAGTACTACTACTTGGGTGTTTTTTTGGGTGGGCATTTTTGCGACTTCCTTGGTTGGCCGCCAAATTGGTTGGCCAGATCGGCCGACTTGGCCGACTGTTGCGCACGTATGATGAGGCAATACAAAAAGTCATAGGGAAGCTACTGCCAAGCATGTTTAATGGTATGATATAGCTCCAAAACATTCTATAATAGATTTTCTTTTTGAATTCTATATTTTAGGAAGTCCCAATTTGCTTAATAAGACTTGTGTCTAAGGACTGAGAAGGCTAGCACAATATGCAGTTGTAGCTATTTTCTAGTTGATTAACAGCATTGGCTCAGTGTGGCAGCTTCTATTTTGTACCATTAAATAGACCCAAGCTACCTCTGGCAAATGGCAATAAGCTTCATATATGCCATAAGTTGCATTATTTGCGATAAAGGTACTTGCCATTTTTTAGCATATCAACATATATCCCAGCATACATGACACAGTAGAAAATTTTCAGCTTAGATCTATGGCATATAGGATCAAATAAAGTGCCTTATAAATATATAAAATAGGCCTAGCCTATATGCAACACTATTATCATGCATTCATGGAACAAAGGAATAAAAAAACAATTTTAAACTTTGTGCCCTACAAAACTTGTTTTTTCTTTATATTTAGCAGATAAAAGTATTTAAAGTACTTTTTTTATATATCTGTCTTTTCTCTGTGCACATTGAAAAAGTTTGTAGTTTTTTAAGTTTCTTACTTCGCATGAATAATAAATTCAAGAATGAAAAGATGTACATAGTTGAAAACTTTCTGGGATTGCTAGGATTTGTCCTAGAAATTCTGGGATTGATGAGATTTTAGTCCTAGTATACAAACATAATCCCATACTTCCCCCCACTAGACCTAGTGTATAATAATATACAATTAGGGATGCTAAAATATTAGACTTGCCCAATACCAGGATCCTGGTATTCAATACTGGAATTTTGCCAATACTAGTTTTGAATACTGTGCCAGGTATTCAATAGCTTTTTCATATTAATTGGCTCTCAAATTTCAAAAATTCAAATTTTATTGCATTTTTCCTATTTTTTTCTTATTGCCTATCTGTTGAATGTATTATATTATATAAATCATTTATTTGAATTGTCGTGACTTTTAAATCCAATCAATTTGTGAAATAGTAGTAATTGTTTATATAGTAATTATCATTTTAGTAGCATTCTTACTAGCCTTACCTTATTCATTGCCTTATCATATTTACCTTAATACATAGACAGCTATATTGTTTGTTAAATAGATCACAAAAATCATGCATCTTCTACTGATAGTTTCAATTCTACCTATTTATCCCACTAAACTTCTTGACCATTTTAACCCTCTCCCATAATCAGGCATCCTGCCTTCTTACACCCCATCAGGTCTATTGCCAACCTCCTTCATTAAGCATTCTGCCTTCCTCCTACCCCCACTCCCTATTAAACATCCCACTCTCTATGCCAGCATACCTTATTAACTGTTAGAATTCCCTATTAGCTATTTAAATTCCCAATAAGTATGCCCATTTCCCAGGCAACTCCAATCTACTATGTAGCCCTTCTTCTCTCTCTCTCCATTGAATTGATTAGATAGTGTTCTGCCACTTGGACACTTATGCCACCAGGAGTCTCCCCAGGCTTACTCTTTATAGTAGCATAAATTGGTATTGGTAGGCCTATTGACTAATACAGAATTTAAAAAATGAAAAAGCTAAAAAGCCATAGCCAAATCATTTGTTAATTTCTAGGAAAATGCAATTTAAACAAAAAACTACAAATTTAAAAAAATACTGACCTTTTAGACCTATATTAGACCAATATTGGACCCTAATACTGGTATTGGTAATATTTAAAAAATGGCCCAAAACTGGTATTTTTCAAAACTAGGATCCTAGTATTAGTATCTCTATATACAATCTTAACTATAGCTTAGAAGATGGAACTTTTGACTATTGCCAAGTATATTTTAGGTCTTGCAATTATAGTTTTAAACTTGTAACATCCCATAGTCAGGAAGGTGGCACAGTGTGTGCCAGAATAATTTTTTTTGGAACAATTTGTACACCGTCTATGCGCCATGTGTGTACTGTCTGTGCGCCATCTGTGCGCCACTTTTCACAAGTAGAGTTTTCTAAGAAAGGCCTTTGTACGAAAAGCCTTTTAAAATGTTACGCATATTTTCATTTTAAACAAACTTAAATTATACCTACAAATAGAGTAATGCAAAATTCATGTTTTTAGCAATAATTTATACTAATTTTATTTACTGTTAATTTTAAAGAAGCAAAAAGTTTATCACTGACTTTCTAGACTATACAAATCTCCTTTATTTTATGTAAAATTGTTAATTTGCATTACAATTTTCATGCATGTCAGGGACCTTGTGCGCCACAATTATGCGCCGCATGCGCTAGGGACCTCAGTGTGCGCCATGATTATGCGCCAAGTGCGCCAAGGACCCCTTGGGCCTTGTGTGCGCGGGAATTTTCCCCCTCAGAGGCCACCTTCCTGACTATGGGTAACATCAAATATGAGTTAAAGGGAAGCAAAAGTAAGAGGCTGACTTAAGTTAATAAAGTTAAAAATTGAATAACTTGTATTTTTTATTTAAAAAATATATATTTTCAGTTTAGTTTTGCCAGATAAAACTAAAAAATAGCTTACTTATAGTTAGCATAGCAATAGCTATTTATTTAAGTTTAACTCAGCACTCTGCTGAACAGAAAAAAAACTTTACCTCAAATCCCCAGCTCTAGCCACACTTTTAAACTCTGACTTTTTATGGTATAGTATATAATCATTTATCATTACAATTTTAGCAAAGAAAATTAAAATTTACAAAAGATTAAGTTACATTGAATAATTTTTTTCAATTAAATTTGACTAATAGTAATATCGATGAAGTAATACAATGCCAATTTAAATATACCACAAATCTTACTAAAACAAATTCTTAGAACTAAGTAACATTATGTTAGTTGATTTTTAATCAATGACAAATGTCTGTCTTACTCTTAAAATACAAATTTTATTTTTTACTTAATTAACTTTTGTAAGTTGTTAATCATAAGTAAGTAACTAGGCTTTAATTTGTTTTTTATAAATATGATTCTCAGAAATAAAAGTAGTTTTCACACATTGAAATACCAAATAGCCAACACCACCTACAGGCTTTACAGCCTACAAACCACAAGAGTCGATCAGATAAAGCACGATAAATAAGATATCTTCGTTTTTGGTTTCTTGGAAAATTTATTGTACAAACTTTTTAAAAACCCCGTAAAACAAATTGTAAACGCCAAAAACAGCTTAGCAGCTTACTTTAATCCTTTTATCAAAAGCAAAGAAATAAAATTTAGGGCTTAATACTCTTTTCTTGAATACTGGCTATCAATTTTTTCTACTTATTGCATAAAATGTGTTCTACTATTTTCAACTTCTAAAATTCGCATATATAATTTGTTTAATACGTTGGACAAAAGCACAAAACAAGTTCGACTTAAATATTTAAAAGTCACTCACCCAGCCAGTCGAAACGGATAGCAGTTTTCTAAATTTGGCTGAGCATTTATTTTTATTGCGCCTGCATGCATCTAGCTCAAACCACATGTTCAAGTAACCGCATTTCCCAATGCATTGTGCGCATGCACTTTCTTACAGACATTATTGTGAAGTAAGCAGTGAAGTATTCAAGTTTTCTGCTGGCTTCTTATTGCCATAAGTTGTTGGTTCTATTCATGCTCGTGCCTTTTGCTAAACGACTCGGTCTTAAACATGTGATTTATTATTTCAATCTTCAGCGTAAACTTATGTTTTTTTGCCAATTAATATCGATTAAAAATGACCGAAAAGAAAAAACCGATCCTTACTGGACAGCAACGCCTAGTAAAAGATTTGCTCCGTTCAGGCGCAATCAGCCATTCGAGCGCCGAGGAGGCAATGCTGGTAATTGACCGAGGCAATTTCTTCCCCCGCGATGCACTCTACGCGTACGCTGACTCACCGCAAAGCATCGGCCACGGGGCGACCATTTCAGCGCCGCACATGCACGCCATAGCGCTGAGCTGTCTGGCACCAAAACTGGTCCCCGGTGCGAAGGCGCTAGACATTGGTAGCGGCTCTGGCTACCTTACAGCTTGCATGGCTTTCCAACCGAGCAACCATTCGACGCGATTCACGTGGGGGGCGCCGCCGCCGAACAGTCGGTGCCGCCCGACCTGACAGATCAGCTGGCGCCTGGTGGACGTCTGGTTTGTCCTGTGGGTCCGGCTGCTGGCCGGCAGACTCTTGTCCGACTGGACAGAGCGCTGGATGGCAGCCTCAGCCGGCGAGCCCTGATGGGAGTCACATTTGTACCTCTGGTCTGACATTTGTGCATCGCCTGATGATGTATTAGATGAACGTGTAAATAAATACATCGAGCAACTCGCTTTTTCGAAGCAAAATTGAAAATAAAATAAAACAGCAAATAATTAACCAACTGTAAATTGCAAAGAAGGCCAAATTCAAGCTACTCGTACAAGAGGTTTCATTTGAGATTACTGCCGAAGGTCTTCTAACTGGCGTATGCGAAATGCATCTGACTCTCTCACGTCACGACCCCTGTTCGCAGGCCACATTCAGTAGGGGCTTGTGCGCGAAATTTGTCTAGTGGGTTGTCATGCAATTTCCACCCAAAGCACTGCAATTTATTGGGAGGTCAGGACGGCAGCACAACCTGTGCTAAGCATGTTTGAAGTACAGTGTACGTGCCTGTCCTTATTATCCGCGCACTTTTATAATGCGCTCGGAGTCAGTGGAAATGGCAGAGTGCCTCATTGCTAGTTGTTTGACAATGTCACTAAGTTGATACGGCCATCGCATGCCTAAAGTTGATTAGTCTATGGAAAGAACTCAAGTGACTACAGAGAGAATATACAAACTATTATGAGCCAGTTTAATATTTAGGCATCGCGACAAATTACAAACCACGCCTTCAGAGTCGCATAATTAATATTGTTAAATTATTTTATTTCAACACCAGTCTACTTTAACCGTCGGAAAAGAAAAGTTGATTAACTAATTGTCGAAATGACTCGAGGGCAGCTCGGCAGTTTCACTCAGCAGAAGTCATGCCGGCCAGCAATACTAAAGACGGCAGCTATCAAGCGCCAATGCCCAACCAGCCCTCCTGGCAGTTCGTCGGAGTCTGGCACGGCGACCACAGCGCACGGCACAGCAGCACCGTGCCTGCTGATGGCCCGAAGGCAACAACGTCAGCGCCTTGTTCAACAAGCTGGAGCAGCTGGTGGCAGCCCCACTACGACTAGGTCTGTCTGTCTGTCTGTCTGTCTGTCTGTGTGTCTGTCTGTCTGTCTGTCTGTCTGTCTGTCTGTCTGTCTGTCTGTCTGTCTGTCTGTCTGTCTGTCTGTGTGTCCCTCTGTTTGTCTGTCTGTCTGTCTGTCTGTCTGTGTGTCTGTCTGTCTGTCTGTGTGTCTGTCTGTCTGTCTGTCTGTCTGTCTGTCTGTCTGTCTGTCTGTCTGTCTGTCTGTCTGTCTGTCTGTCTGTGTGTCTGTCTGTCTGTCTGTCTGTCTGTCTGTCTGTCTGTCTGTCTGTCTGTCTGTCTGTCTGTCTGTCTGTCTGTCTGTCTGTCTGTCTGTCTGTTTGTCATTATCTATAACTGACCTGAATCTGCTCCACACGCAGATGTATTTTTGGTGGATGCGAAACTTCTCTACGAGGGCAGGGGCGCAAAAAAGACCAGAAATCAGCCCAGCAAAAGCCGCCGCCCGTGCAGCAGCCAGAGCTCACCGCCAACAATCTCTGCGCCGAAGGCACGACCACCCCCGCCGCTGCAGCCGCCAGCGATGCGGCGGGATTGAATTCAACCTCCTCCTCGTTTGAGGACGCCAGTCAGGCGAGGAACTCGCACTACCGCGACCCTAGTCCTCTTCGCCCCGGCCCTCGCCACCACACGCTGGCTGGACAATCCAGAAGCGACGATGACTATGATGACGAGGAGAGCGAGGAGACCAGGAAAGCACGAATGTCTTCGCTGGCTCTGAAGAAGCAGTTCATCTACTATGAGGGCAAAATGAAAACTGTTCTGGTGCAGCTGTGGCCCGATGCGGTAGGGTTTTAATGCATTGATCGGCCTTAGTTTATTTCACTTACATGCACTTGTCTTCTTGACTTGCAACACATCTTCCTTTCTTCTATTGTCCGGTCCTGTCAAATGTTTACTTGTTTTCGTTAGGCTTGTCTTCCTACATGTTTTCGTATTTTTTCTTGTCCGCTTTTCAGTTGCTTAATCTTATCTGACCGTACAACAGCTAAGTTTGTTCTGTGGTCGCTGGACTAATTAACTAGCACTTGACTAGCTTCCTAATTTCTTCAACTCAGATAAAACAGATGACAGGCAGCTCAAGGGATGAACGTGTCTGACTCTCGCGCCATTCGGTGCTTGACTGGCTGACAATGTATTTTGTTGCTCTTGTTGCTGTGCACAAAAATCAGGAACATGAGCGCCCAATTTATTGTTTTTCCTTAAACCAAGTCTTTATCCATGTCAGGTCACACGATCGACCACCTGCCTCCCACACCCTCAGAACCGAATTCCGTTGCACGAGCGGCACCGCCTTCAAGACCCGATGAAAAAGCACTACGGCCGGCTTTCCCAGCGAGCTCGACTACTCAAAGAATTCGAGAACAACAAGCGCAAACAGCCGCGCGAGATTGTGGAAGTGCCGCTACTGCCGCGACGAATGCAGCAGGAGGCGAAGGTGCGACTAATGGCCTGGTACCAGCCCATCAGCCTGACCTTGGCTGAGCCAACCGGAGCTGCAACCACTGCTGCTGGCCCTGCCGCTGACGCCCAGGCCTCAGCAGAGCCTGTCAACTCAACAGATAATAAGCATACACGATGAGTGACAAAACTTTCTAAAACACACCACAACTAACTTGTCTTCGTACATAAAAGTTGGTTTTTGCAAACAGCTCTTGGCTCAACGCCAAGCACGACTTACATTCTTGTCAGTTCGACTGCGCATTGCTCATTCGCTAATTTGTTTAAGTAATTCGACGCTTTAAATTACCCATTTTATGTATTTGGCAGTGCTTTTTCGTCCGTGTATTTTTAAATTATTTATTTCACAACGAACACTCGGAAGACAAAAAGCCTGGCTACAGTGTTAACGAGCCATTTTTGCAGCAATATACGGAAATGCAATCATTTTTTCTTGTCCGTGTACTCACAGAACTATTTGGTTTTCTAAATAATTAAATTCATACTGACTTGGCAAACTTTGTCTTTTCAGCTGCTTCAGAAAAGACAGCTTGACAACAAAAATCTAAACGGACTGATTATATAATAGTATAAATGCATAACTAACTTCAGCTAAGATCGTTTCAGAAGCTCGAAACCCTTCTCAAGCTCGAAATTTTCTATTGTCACATATGAAATTTGCATCTCTCGGCATGTTTGTAATCTGTTCACTAGGGCGGGCTTAGTGATTCCCCCTTCCCTGCAGAGGAGAAGCTTTTTTGCAACATTCGACATTGCCAAACGCAAAATGGTAGTGGGTGAAGCGATCTTAAAGCTATTTTTAGTCTAGTAAACTTCAGGTTTTCTATCAGGAAAGTACAGGACATGCTTGTGCAACAGTAAAGAAGCGAACACCAATGAAATGCTTAATATAAACCATTGTATATACACCCAGCAACAGTCAAAACCGCCACCCTACCGAGAGAGGCGACTTCTCTCTCACCTCAACTGCAAGTGACGTAACTTGCGCCACAGCGTGGCTAAAGCTGCTGAATTCCAGGGTGAGAGTACAAAAGGGACTGGGGTTGGGGTTGGGGGTGCAACAGTACACGTGACAATGGTCAGGCATATGACAGACGCTGAACGATGGCGCGCTGTTGGCATGCTAGAAGCTGGTGCATCCATCAGCGCAGTTGCTCGCCAATTTGGCCTATCACGTTCAACAATTCGAGCGCTGTTAACGAAGTCCCAAGAGACTGGTAGTGTTCAGCACGCAGCCATAGGCAGCCACCGCCATGATCTCCGCGGCTCAACAGCCAGGGCAAATCGACGTCTGCTGCGGATTGTCAGGCGAACTCCGACCGCGCTAGCCACCCTGCTCCGTCTAATGTGGGGTGAAAGAAGCAGATGGGGCATCCCCTGCATTCCCTGATTGCCCTCTCCTGCATTCACTCTCACTCAGCTTTAGCCACGCTGTGGCGCAAGTTACGTCACTTGCAGTTGAGGTGAGAGAGAAGTCGCCTCTCTCGGTAGGGTGGCGGTTTTGACTGTTGCTGAGTGTATATACGAGTATATATAATATATTAGTATATATATTTATAGTAGTAGTTAAAAACGCTACGTTTAACAGCCAATCCGAGAAATCGATATCGCTTCATTTATTATTGGTAAGCTATTTGCTTTTAAGCTATTCGACATGTGATTTTTTAACTTAAACAAACTGTACTCAGCAATATTTAAAAGTCGCCACTCTATACGCCTGTGAGCAATTTCTCTTGGACTGTTCTGAAATAAAATATACGAGAATTGATTGCATCAGGGCCAATTAACTGATAAGAAAATACTCGTAGCTGTGTGCACCCCACTGGACAGACAGATAACTACTTGATTTGAATTGCGTAACCAGACGAGTGGGTAAGCAATAAAATTCTGGATGCTGCTGGCAGACAGCTTCCCCTTAGCTATTTTAACTTATAAAAATCAGCTTTAGAGTTTGGTCTGCAGTACAGTATACACACAGTCGCTCATCGATCCAGCATTCTTTTTGGGCTAAAGAACTGGAACCATAGACATAACAGACCAATCAGCCAGTGTATTTTCTTTGGAATTATTGGCTTAGAAAGTTCTAACGATTGAAGAGTTGGCCACAGACAAGTTGGTCTCTTATTTAAGTACGAGTTCTTTCTATTCTTCCCTGTCACTTCGCTTTAGAATTTTATTTGTTTGCCATCTCTGATGTGTATTTTGAGTTAAAAGAGCTGCAGCGAAGCATTAGCCGCAGCAAAAAAAGTGTCATCCGTCAATTAACCAACCAGTCGCAAATGCTGGACGAGTGTCATTTTCATCATCCGACGAAGGATAGGCACCAAAGAAGGATAATCTAGGTACGTGGCGGGCTATTTTTGATTGAAATTTGAAAATTCAGAATCTAGTAGTAAACTTTTTTGGAAAGGGGTATGTAGCAAAGCACAACTGAACTTTAGTAGAATAGTTATTAAAAAGATTCTTGTACCATCTGAATTGAACAATCTTGTACGAGCTATTTTCTGCCATAGGATGTAGATAGGATGCAGAAACATATTTTGAAGAACTATATAATCTAAAATTGGTGTTTTTAAAGCATTTAAAGTCCTATTATGTCATATTACGATATATCGATAATTTCTCAAATTTCTCGTCTTTTTCAGTTTATGGCTTTTCTCTCTATATTGAATGGTTTCGCTCATTAGAGCTTTCGCAGTTGTGGGCTCTCGCCTCTCATGCATTGCATCGAATTCAAGCAAGATAAATGTCAAGGGACAAAGCTGAATTTTATTTGTCTATGGTCTCAAAGCCTGTCCCTGCAGCATTTAAGTCAGTCAAGAAGAACAAGAAGCCAGCTTAAAAACCAAAAAGTAGCTACTGAGCTAGCTGAAGTTGAAATCCAAATCTTCGGTCTCCTCAATTTCGACCATAGACAAAAGTCTGCATCTGTATTTAGTCACAATAAGTAACCGCCGGGAAATTTGAGGCCTGTGTGAGCTTTTTGTGTGAGTTTGTGTGAGCTTTTAAAGCGCACACAGAAATTCAAGACGTGAATTAGCTCACGCAAGCTCACACAAGCTCACACAAGCTCACAAAAGCTCACACAAGCTCACACAAGCTCACAAAAGCTCACACAAGCTCACACAAGCTCACACAA
Organism: Macrostomum lignano; assembly: GCA_002269645.1. Taxonomy (NCBI): domain Eukaryota; kingdom Metazoa; phylum Platyhelminthes; family Macrostomidae; genus Macrostomum; species Macrostomum lignano. The sequence goes on along the minus strand of NIVC01001525.1, from coordinate 45,669 downwards.
GCTCACAAAAACTCACAAAGCTCACAAAGCTCACAAAGCTCACACAAGCTCACACAAGCTCACACAAGCTCACACAAGCTAACACAAGCTCACACAAGCTCACACAAGCTCACAAAGCTCACAAAGCTCACACAAGCTCACACAAGCTCACAAGCTCACACAAGCTCACACAAGCTCACACAAGCTCACACAAGCTCTAACACAAGCTCACACAAGCTAACACAAGCTCACACAAGCTCACACAAGCTCACACAAGCTCACAAAGCTCACATCACACAAGCTCACACAAGCTCACACAAGCTCACACAAGCTCACACAAGCTCTAACACAAGCTCACACAAGCTCACACAAGCTCACACAAGCTCACACAAGCTCACACAAGCTCACACAAGCTCACACAAGCTCACACAAGCTCACACAAGCTCACACAAGCTCACAAGCTCACACAAGCTCACAAAAGCTCACAAAAGCTCACAAAAGCTCACAAAAGCTCACAAAAGCTCACACAAGCTCACACAAGCTTACACAAGCTCACGCAAGCTCACACAATCTCACACAAGCTTACACAAGCTCACAAAAGCTCACACAAGCTCACACAAGCTCACAAGCTCACACAAGCTCACAAAAGCTCACACAAGCTCACACAAGCTCACACAAGCTCAAGCGTATGTTAGCTCAGTACTTTGTAGTATTACTTTGTAGCATTCAGTTACTATGCAGTTTGTTTAACAGCTGCAAACTTCAACTCTTCGACTTTCATATCTGCATGCAGGTAGCTTTTAACCTGCAGAATTGATCGGCATGCTTAGTGACACGGGTCATTCTTTCCGGAGGAAAACTGACTGCGAAGGTGATCGTTGAAGAAACTGGTGACAGAAAAAAGAAATTCAGGACTGCAAAGTGGCAAACCAGGTAAGTTACCATGATTGCTCAAATCATGCTTTTTATTGGTGATATAATAAGCTGTTTAAGAAGCCCAAATTTATCAGTATCAATTTAAGACAATGCAACATTACGGGTAAATGAAGAACTGGGTGTGTTCCAAGAGTTTTTATTAGATAAGATCATTGTTTACTTTTTTTACCTGTGGCTTGTTTGGTTTATTGCAATAATAATGATTACCTGCCCTAAAACCGGAGGAAACGAATTGACATTCAATATTTAATGTTTTTGTAACTCTTTTGATATACAGATTACAAGTACAAAACTTTTAATAGCCGTGAACAAGCGCATTTACGTTTACACTATGGAAATATTTATAAAAATGTGCTTTACGCGAAGATTTTTGCAAACAAAAAAGCAAAAAATGTTACTTGTCTTATTTTCATATGCCAGTCATTATTAATTCTTAATCTTGAATTTAAAAACGTGAAATCGTCATGAATTGTCCGGGATGATTACCCGTCTAATGGCCTGCTCAGCTGTCGTAAATGATGGCCCAGCCAGATTAGTTAAAGTTGCTGTCAGGCGACTGACGGATGCTGACAACTGCCTGCTCGGGTCTGCGGAATTAAAGCGGAAATGGGCCGCTAAAGAAACACCCAAAGCCTGAACCAAAACTTTTGGCCTAAACCTTACAGACGGCTATTCACTCACCAATAGTTTTCAGCCGTTTAGTTCGATGCTTCCTGGGTGCTAAAATATTGCGAAGACCTTCAACAATGTAGCTCGCCAGCTGCTGATCCGGATCTTCGTTGTCTGTCCTTGACTTGCTCAAACCGATGCCGTGGTTGATGACAGCCACGAAGATGTTCATCAGCACCAGAATAAGAAAGCAGACAAAGCCCAGATAGCAGAGTTGGTTAAGGATGTTCCGCTGCATAACGTTGCGAAAATCTGATGCCCCAAGGGCAGCGTTGCAGAGGTGCTGCAGAGTGGCGGGCATCGAGCTGAATTGACGGAGTTGAGAGCCCATGGAGAGGTAGAACAGGCAGGCAAAAGCAGCAAAAACCAGAGACAGCGGAGCAAGGTAGGCAACCAACTGAGTCAAACAGCAGCTGACTGTGGCGACAAGGTGCCTCAGGTGTCGGGTGAGCCTAGCCAGCTGAAGCAGCCGCAGCTGTAGCAAGAAGGTGGCGACAGCGAGGCAGTTGCAGAACTGCCGATCCAACTGCATCACAGCCTGTAGATTTGAGACGCTAGTAGACGCCAAGCAACGGAGTAGCAGACAGACCCAGGCTATCGCTGCTAACACAAATGCCGCCAAGGCCAGGATGTTCCAGCCAGATGTAGCGAACACTTTAAATCCGAGAGTCACAGCGGTGTACATTGAAGCTCCAATGCAGATAACGGTCACCAAAGCGGCCAGGCAGTCAGCGCAGAGGTGGACGATACCCACGACACCAACGTAGCGACTGAGCGGTGCAGAGTCCATGTTCCAAGTCAACTCGCAGCCTCCGAAAGACTCACAGTTGATGGTGAAGACAGCGTAAGTGAACAGAGAGGCATCTGGATAAAATAAGCTGAGTCCCAGCTTGATTTTCCTTGTGTTGGCATTCAGCCAATTGAAATCAGAGAGTGACTGCAGCATTTTGATGGTCGCATTTAAACTGGTTGGCAGATCGATAGCTTCTGTAGCGTTGCTGGCATCGATTTGCGATGCAAAGGCTGCTGACTGCATCGAGTCGGCACTTTGAATTCGGCTCAGGCGAGGTGATCCAAGCAGGAAGCCCGCATTGTCAGCAATGAACCCAGACCGAGCCGACCTCTCTGTAGGAAAAAGCGCTGGAACGACAGACTCGGATAGACAAGGCAGCACTGCCTTGGCAACGCTGGCTGACTGCAGACAGGACAAATTGAGATGATTCAAGAGGCTGCTGTGCAACCGAAATGCTCGAGTGTCGACAGCGCCTGTACTGGCGAGACAAAGCAGAGCAAACTGTAGAAGGCTCAGACCGGCTTGCAGCCCATGGCAAAACACTGCCTGCTTTTCTGGCTGCGGTTTCTTCTGCAGCTCGCTTAGGTAGCAGACGCGACCTGCAATTTGAAATGGAGAACAATGTGATTCTCCTGTCTACATTAAGCTATTCTCACTCACATACGTACATGAGTTATCGTCTTCGTCGATCTCCATCACCCTGACGCGCTCCGAATTTTTTACGTCGCTGTCCTTGCGCATCACGATGACAAATATGAATCCAATGAGGACTACCTTCATGGGCTGGATGAGGAAGGCCGTTTCCAGAAACGAAAGAATGAAGCAGAGCAGCCACTTTTGCGACTTCTCCTGCCCCCAATCCATTGCGTAGAAAACGATAAAGACTCCTGATACAATGATGGTGCTGAGCGCTATGAACCACCCAATAAACTGACACCAGTAAGGAAGCTGAACTGGCTTAGTTGTCTCTTTTAGAGGCTGAATGGGGGTGCACTCCAGGCTGTCCCACTCGATTGCAGATTCATCAGATTCGCTCTGAAATAGGTAAACGAAATCTTTTTGCGTATCTTGTTAAACATACGATAATTTTGGAGGAATACCTACCTCAATTACACTATAGATATTCTGCCTGTCCGAATGTTGGTGAGAAGGCTGCCAATCACCACTACCAGAGTCCGATTCTTGATATTGCCTTGACTTTAGGAATATCAGCGTGATGGCAGCAGTGACGGGCACCACAATGAGTGCACTAATCACGGATACAATCAAAGAGCCCACTGACATGGTCAGCGGCCCAAGCTTGAGGTCCGACTGGCCTGCTGATATCGCATCGCCCACTCCGAAGAACATTGCATTCGTCACCATGGTGATAAAGAGTGCGCTGAAGCAGGTGGTGAAGCGCTGCAGTCTGGAGAAATTTGTCTCAGTAGATCGCTTCATCACAGATACCCACAAGTGCTCGTCCTCGAGCTTGCGGCCAAAGTTGTGGCGGAGGAAACCCGGTGAACGTCTCAAATCGCCTTGTGAGGACAGATAAATTGATGCAGGTTGTCCGTCACCGGTCAGTGGGGTGTCCGGTATGAAGAAGTACCTTAAAATTAAATACAGATGGTACTTTTAAGTCTTTTAGACATCGTTACCAAAGTGATTTATTTATCAGGCTTTAGAAACTACTCATACATGGCTCCAGTGACTGTGTCGGTGACAACGATCTTTCTCGGCATCCAGAGCTCCAATTCCTCATGCACGGCAGTCAGCTGCAGTTGCAGTTTGAGAATATCCCCTAGATTGCTGCTTGTCGTCATGCGGAACCGATCGATAGAACTGCTCTTAAAGCTCTGAAATTTCGTATCAATATGTGAATCTAGTTAAGCAAGTCTATAACAAAACGCTTTTTGAGAATAGCTCACCTGTCGGATTCCGTCGTCAAGAATTCTGGAACTTTCTGTGCTTTTTGTTCCAACAACAGTCATACAGATCTGTTGAATGCAGCAGTCAAGTTTTCCGTTGAATACATCGATAAGGTAGACCTGTGCCAGACTTTTGTCATCTATTAGTGGCTCGTAGGTAAACTGAAAGATTTTTTTGGATTTTTATACTTTGTGTTCGCAGGAAAGTATTAAAAACAAAACAACTAACCAGTATTCTATCTCCCTTGTCAGCCCGTCTCAAAATGGCACCAATGGGAATGAAGATAAGCCACAAAGTTACCACGGTGGCGACGACTGCCGCGCTGTCGGCCAGCTTGCCCTGCCAGTTGCTGAAAAGACTGCCAAAGTCGATGAGATTCGGTGAGACATTGAGACCAACACCAATGCTGCCAAGCAAATTGAATCGAAGGGAAACTCTGTTTGTATCCGCCACTTCTGCAAGCTGGCAGCTTTCTGGGCCCAGCAAAACCCACGAGGCCGCCAGAGCATCCCAATGCCTGCAGGACAGCTCAATGATTGAGAAGTTGTAAGCGACTGTGGGATCGGAGCAAGTCACGTGACCAGTCGGGTCTCTCGAGCAACCGTGACGCCTGACGCTGATGTAGTTGGTAGCTGATGCGTTTAGAAGTCCAGGGGTGATGAGAATTCGTGTTGACTCTTGTGAGTTAACAGACTTGTTACTGGGCAAGGTGAAGTTTAACAAGTGTTTTTGAGGATTAGGTGGTGTCCCTGATGCCACAAATATGTCAAAAGTTTGCCCCTGCTGAAGTGGCTGCAGGAAAACTATCACCCGCTGATTGCTGTTTATGGAAAACGAGTGCTGAATCTGCAGCCATTTGTCCGACGGTGTCGCATTGATGCTGATTGGATCTGGCACGGACATGAGCAAAGAGGCCGCAAATGCTTGAGAGACAGCGGAACGCCTGACCCGAGAGGATGTATTTGAGGGTAAACTTTGATCGCACAGTGTTTGGCGAGTTGTAAGTACACTGGATGCTACTGAGGCCGAGGACTCGTGCCATAAAAATGGGTTCTTGCGGGATAGAAGAGCCTTGATGCCTCCGTCATTGCTGCAGTCACTAGGGGGTGGCTCATCGATCTGTACGCTGCCCTGAGGCGCCTCGAAGCTCAAATTGGTACCTCGACTGCCCACTGCCGAGATCCAGTTGTTTGAAATCGCGTATTGATTTGAATCGGTGATTAAATCTTCGGTTATGCTGCTGATTGAGTCGATGGCTTTCTCAAGCACGGTACGCAGCATTTGTCTTGTTTCAGCGAGGCTGCTGTTGCAGCTTATGGACTCGCAGCTGCTGTTGTCAGCCAGCTCTGCCGCCCTCATTGAGAGGCTGGATGCCAGCCAGATGTTAGATCCTGTCAGTACCAGGTCTAAAAGGGTAAATTTGCTCAAATTAGAGAACAGTCTTCACTATATTCATCTAATTCAGTTTTTTACTAACCTTCGGCCATGAGCGAACGGCCATCATTTGTCAAGTTGTGTCGCATTTCCTTGTACTTTAGTGAAACTTCTGCTAGCTTTCCGGAGCTGAGGTTCTGAACGGTGTTCGCGGGGGATGTGTTTCAAATTACTTAGAACATTTTGCTGGGGGCAGAGGCAGCGCCGATGATGTAATAAAATAAGCGAAGCATTTGAATCCCCCTGACACGTACATTCCGATGTTTAGACAGGAAATCTAGAGGTAAGTTGGCTTTGGCTCTCTGCCTATATTACTTAGTCTAAAATCTATTTGTTTTTTTACGAGTATAAGAAAGACTTACCCGCTTACTCATTCCCAACAAGTTATATGATTTCGTTATTATTTTTATTTTAAGAAATTTTTTGAAAACACAATTAATAACTAAATACCTGAGCTGTCATGTCTAGCTGAGTGACTCGATTTTCGGCGGCTCCACTTCTAAGCAGCTCACTAGTCTGCTCAAGTGAGTTGGTTGTGTTTACAGCAAACTGACTGACGATGCTGACGTAGCGAGTTCTGAGCTGAAAATTTTCAGATTGAAAGGAATATTTACAGATGCCGTATATGTTTAAGCTGCTTGCTTTCATTCCTAAATCTGTCCTACCTGAGACATTTGTTCGGTGAAAAATTCCCTAAGCGACTGACTCGCATTGGCACTTTCGGCATCATCGTTACGCGAGTTCATAACTGACACCACGCAAATGAGAGTCGTGGAAGCTGCCTGCTGGTTTCCAGTGTCCAGGAATTTTGTAAGCTCGTCGTTTTCTCCATTGAAAATTGAGCTGATGTTGGTGATTAGCTGTTCAGCAGGTACAGGTGGCGGAAACACCTAAAGTGTCAGTAAGAAGTTCAAGTGCGGTAGCAGGAACATTTCAGCAATACTCCAGATAAAACACCTACCTGCAGTTGAAATACGAAATTTCTTGAGTCTCCAAGGCTGTCGGAAACAGCCACGACAATCTCTTCCCGATATTCGTCGGTCTCTGATCCAACTGGAAAGAAAACCAGCGGCGAGGTCGATATGGAGCTGCTGAACAGCAAAATGCTGCGCCTGCTGCCTTTCTGGCGCACCCGGAACTCGTAGTTTAATTGACTGACTGTGACGTTAAACTCTTTCCAGTCAAAGCAGGAGATCTGAAACTTTGTCACCATTGCAAATCCCTGCAGCGGAGCAACAGTGCAGTTGCCTCCAGATGGTGCAATGTTCACGACGAGGGCGGTCGTTATTAAGGTATCTCCGTCACACCATTTGCAGGATCCTTGAACCGTCAAAAAGTAAACGCCACCCTCGATGAGGGAACTGCTGGGAATATCAATTAAAGATGAATTACCAGCAAATAACTTGCTCTGAGGTAAAGTATCAGTCGTGAGCCTTATTATCCAAGAAAATGTAACATTCGAGAATTTCGTTCCACAGAACTGAACACAAGAAACCTGATAAAGCAGCTCTCTCGAAGCCTTCACTTTCTTGTCGCAGTTTTTGATGCAGCTGAAATGGAATGATTGTAATCAGAGATAATGAGCAGCAATACATGTCAGATTGGTAGCATATATTAACTCGGACATGATATTTTCTACCTTATGCTTAGAATGGCCGCGGGCTGTAGCCGAATTAACAAATTCAAAATTGCGGCATCTTGGCGACTGTCTTTCTGGGCTGTGACTCGAACGGCATAAGAGTGGTTTGGAAGCATGTGATAGGTGTTAATTTCTATGGTAGCTGCACTCCCACTATGGATGAGGCCGATACCATTTCCATAGCAGCCAGTAAAGACTTTGGAATTGGAAACTAATGGTGCAGTGATGTTCGGCAGCAGCATGTCAACTTTTGGAGGCTCCTCCAATCCATCTCTCCAACACGCCCAGTAAAATTTGAAGCCAGTAAGATTTCCCTCGCTGACATCAAAGTCGCGAGTAGAGTTTGCAACACTTAGGCTTAGCGTGCTGTTGTAAGCCGCAACTTCTGGCCCGTCGATACGGGACACCTTAATCGGCGTCTTGACAATGTTGATAGTCAGCTGTGAGGTTGACCACACTGGAGGCTGAACGCCCGACATCGATACATTGAGTGACACTCTGTACTTTCCGTACCATAGACTAAGCCTCGAGATGTTGAAAGTAAACGAATCATGATATGACAAATGGTTCTGCTCATTTCCTGCCGAATCTTTTATTGACCAGGAACAAATTGTGATGGATGTTTTTGAGCAGTTTATGAACGGAAGGGCTTCGATGATTACATCGGATGACCTCATGATCTCTGGCGGGAGTTCAGTAGGGTCAGTGAGATTCACCAGGATTCCGTTGACAGTGAAGTTGATGAGCGGACGCTCGCAGTACCAGTCGTTGACAATGATGGAGCACTGAGCCGTGTCGTTGCTAACATGGTTGAACGCCAAAGCAGTGGCTATATATTCACCGATTGCCGGATACGTATGCTGAAGATGCACTATCCGAGTATCATAAGGTAGTTTAGTGAAATTGGCACCAACTCGCATACTATACGGTGCGCACAGATCTGCAGCACCGAAAGATTCACCAGAAGAGTTGTCACCAAAGTTGACAACAAAGCAGCCGTGGGTGCCAAACCTGGCTATATTTAGGGTCATATAAGAAGCGTTAGTGTAGAACGCAGTACCGTTTGGCTGTAAATTTTCAATGATGACGGCATCCAGCTCAATGAACACTGGCAGAATTTTTAGCCACGACGAGACCATATTGGAGCAGTTCACCGAAAAGTTCCAGGCTCCAAGCGCTTCGCGAGGGAAGCTGCGCTCGAACAAAGCAGATTCATTGAGTTGGGGAATATATAGATAGCCTGAGCCAAACTTTGAAAATCTGAACTGACAGTGAACATTTCTGTATGCTGGTCCACTTAAGCTGAAGTTGACAATTGCTGGAGTGTACAGCACTGTGTGCGGGTATCGAATTTCGACATTCGCAATAGTTTCCTGAACAACTATTGGTCCGAACAAGAGCTCTACTATGCTGACCTGATTGTAGAGCAGTACTCTGACGGTGTAGTTCCCCGCGTCTGCATAGGTGTGATTTATAAATTGTGTGCTACCAAACAGAAGGGACATATTCTTTATATCGGAGTCGCCGAGATGTGTCACAACAAGGATATTTGAGCCTCGATCAAAGCTGAGTTTTAGACTGAGCTCACTGCCAGCCGGATGAGCCACTGGTCCAAAGACTCTTGCTCCTTGAATGCTTTGCTGACAGAATACAGTAGTATGGGTTTCTTCATAGCTCACCAGGTTTGAGCAGCTGAGCGTGAGATTCCAAGGTCTCGCTGTGATTTCAGCCTGGCAGGTGAAGTTCAATTCGATCGTGAGCGATTCCACATTCCATGTTCTGCTTTGCTTCCCGAATGTTGCATTGCACGAGGCGTTTGTAGGCATTCGCTGAAGAAAGCCAACTTGGGCAGTCAGGCCGAGTTGTGAGTCATTCACAAACGGCGGAGCAGACACTGTAAGGTTGCTTACTGGCTCTTGAACAATGACAATTGCTGATTGAGCTGCATGGGTGTGGAAATTCGTAGCAGTGACTTCTATCGTGTGAACTCCGGGACTCGAAAACAGAAGTGACAGGTTGAGCTGTGTGGGAGCATGCACTGACTGGTTTGAATTAATATCGAGTGTACTGCCGTTGCTAAAGCTGACCAGAAAATTTACGTGGGAGCCAGTTTCAGCTGAGATCATTAAATAACCAAACTGATAAGTTCGCAGCAGCTGTGAGACCTCCAATCGCAAGCCGGTAATGTTTTGCTGCAGGATGACGTAGAGAGAATTATTTCTGACCGACAGGGCGTTCCAGCAGGAGACATTTAATAACAAAAATGGAACATCGGTTAGGAACTCTATAGGAACGAACAGTGGCTCGCTCCTCTTCAGAGTTAGATCCGTAAAATTCACTTCTAAATATTTTGTCTGAAGCAGACAGGAGTATTCTGTGGCAGAAATATCGCTGCCATACAGCATTCGAAATGTAAGGTTCTGTTTGACAGGCGCGGGAGTTTCTACAGCCGGAAGCGTTACGCTTAGAATGCTACTCAGATCTGGAACAACTTCTAACTCCAGCTGCTTTGAGACGAAACCAGCGTCGTTCCAAGCATCGCAGGAAACATTAAAGTGTCCAACGTGATCGGTAAAATCAAACGAAATAGACTGTATATATGACGCAAAGCTGTGCACGTGACCTGCTGTGTTCCAGTTCCAAACAACGGAACCAACTCTTTCGAATGTGACATTCGTTTGAATTGCAGACCCAGATGACCAACTAAGCTGCAGTTGAACTGTTGAGTTAAATTCCAGAATCAGTTGTGTCAGAGATGAGCAGGAAAAGTTGGTTATTGGAGAGTCGCGGCAAGAAATTCTGTCTGCTAGAGAACTGCATCGAATATTGTTTGCTGGTACAGACTGGGTGTAAGAAGCGCCTGAGCCAATTAACAGTTCTGAGCATAGCAGACTGAGCATGGGACACACAGTCTTCGACACGTTGAACATGTATTGACACGTCACAGTCGCGTTGTGGGTGAGTCCCTGTCGCTTCTCAGCCTCGTCACAAACTGCAGTCCTTAATGATGGCACACGGAGAGTTGAGTTTTCGTCTGTTAGAAATAATTGAAACTCAAAGTTTGTGCGATTTGTTCCAGCCGGCACGGGCTCTACTGGAACTCCAGATTGCAGATAAAACGAGTGATCGACTACAAGCAAGGCTGGGTATTGTGACAGCCAACTGCCATTAGCCACGAAGGTTAATGAGTTGGCCATGCTCACATCCGCATAAGGCGTACAGTTCAAGGAAATCGGAGTACATTGCAAGTTGTTTTCGAGCGCAAGGTCTTTGTAGCTCGCGTTGGTTCCAGCTTCAACTGTAACGCAGATGTAGCGCGATGCCTCGCAAACGCTCAGGTTCAGTACAATTTCGGTTGTGTTTATTCTGAAAGAGAAAATATTAATGAAATTAACAATATTTTTTGGAATTTCTAAATAGATACTTACGGAACTAGCATTGCTGAGCCCCTGACGACTCCATTTTGTCTCACAGCTGCATCTCCATCGCCAACCATCACTAGCATCACAGTGGTGTCTGCTGTAATACAGTCAGCTGTTTGAATCGAACAGTTGCTCCTTGATAGCACTGACTTAAGCACAAAGTTTGAGTCGGTATCCTGAACCTCAGCAATATCGTGAGGAGCAGCGTTAGTGGCAGTTACCTCCGCAGTGAGAGAGAGCTGGCCAGCGACACCTCTGGTAATGACTGTCTGGAATGGTTTTAGCACCAGCGAAACATCTATTTCCGGCTGGCAAATGGGCACCACAAGCTCACAAACACAGTTGTCCCTCTCGTCTGCCTCCACAAAGGCTGCGTCAAGGTCAGCCGAGACGGTGATGCAAAGCCGGTTGATATCGAGGCATCGGCTTCCAGATGGAAGAACGATGGATCCGTTCAACTTGAGGTCCTCCTCCTGACCGATGTCCCATCCAGCACTGGCGGCACCTGATTTCACTGCGTGCATTTCGAACTGCGTCGCATTTGGTGCCTCTGCACCGATGAAGAATCTTAAATTTGGTTGAGTCGCTGATGGAAAGCCACTGACTCCGCTTACGGCTTGTAGACGCAGCTGCCATGTAACCGTTGATTGCTCATGCCTGACGAGATATGGAGCCTGTGCTAACGAGCTTCTAATTGCCATGTCTACCTCTGAAAATTAAGGTTTAATTGCTTAAATTGCGCAAAAATATCTATACTCAGCAAAATTGAAAAGTCGCCACCCTTTGCCCCAGTGAGCAATGTCTTTTTACCAGTGTCTATCATCTGTCAAACCATTTTTATAGTTAAAAATGCTTGAGAAACAATGAAAACCGGGCGGAAGCTTCAATCCATCCAATTCAGTCCTCCGCTCTTCCCAACCCCTCCTCACCCAGCCCAACTTTGCGTCGCGTGGCGCAAGTTACGTCACTCAAAAGTCAATACCTCTCAAAGGTAACGACTTTTCAATGTTGTTGAGTACACTAAAGCTTGTTATTTGAATCAAAGGTTAGTTAGAAATGCTAACCTGGCTTGCAGCGACCTCTGTGCCATCTGTATCCGATTCGGCAGAGACAAGCCAAAGTTCGGTTGCCCTGCCACGCTTTGCAGACTGTGTGATTCGAGAGAGTGCAGCTGGCATCGGAGAAACAGCCCGAGTCGTATGCAGCAGCTGAAGTAACATTGATGAAGGTCGTGATTGATTGGTTTGACGGGTAATTCGTTATGCAGTAAACCGAATTCGATGCTCACCTGTTTCAATTTCAGTTAGCTGCAAAATTCTCATTTGCACCGCAGAGATCTCTTCTCCGCCAGCCCATTGCATGACATCATCAGCTCCATCCGTTCCAGATCCGGTCATTTTCGGTGCTGCAGAATCGCTTCCAAACCACCATCCGCTGCCAGAAGCGATTGCTGCGTCCGCTTTGTCCCCAGAGTCACGGGCTGAGAAGCTGCTGCCATTCAGAGCCTGAAATGCAGAGCCATTGAAGTCACCTCCATCGCAGTCAGAGACTCTGAGCATGAATCTATCAACTTTCTGAGCCACTCTGAAGACAAAGCATTCGATGTATCTGAACCGGCCGTCCTGAAGCCAGGCATCGATCCTAAGACGCCACTGAGACACCAGAGACAAAAGTGAAATAGCGTTGAGTCCAGTCCATGATGAGTTAGACTCAGACTCATTGAATTGACTGCTCCAGAAGCCGCCAGAGTATCTCAAAATTGATTGGTTCATTTGAAATTTCGTGTCGAAATTCCAGTACACGACAGGCCAGTTTCCAAAGCAGCGCACGTGGCGCGAAAGAATGCTGAGGCTGGTTTTGTTGACGCAACTGAACTCCCCCAGATCCAGGACGCATCCAAAAAGCTCAAGCTTGATGGCCACACGAGGTTGGGGAAATGCTCTGACGTGACGAGTGACAATGATTTTGCGAAACTTCAGCAGGTAAGGCTGACCTTGAGCATCCAGCGGAGATTGCTAAAATAGAAGATGATAAGCTCTGGATGAGTAAACAGCAAAGAAATGAACCATATACTCGCCTTGCACTAGCACACAATAAAATTGTCATTACGCTGTTAAAACTGACGCTTTCCGTCACGAAACTTCCGGTACTTTGATCTAAAATATCCACTTTCAGCTCAGTGAAAGTTTTAGGCTGTCCAGACAAATCAGTAATTCGAAGACCAGGGCCCAAAACGGACATAGCCACTACCAAAACTGGTTGGCTGAATTTGATCTGCAGGTAAGTTGATTGAACGAGGATGCAAGAGGCTGAGGATGCAAGGGATAGAAACATCTATGGCAACATTCCTACTCCACTACATACCGTAACTTCTGTAGCGCTGACAGCAGCATCAGCAACCACAGCAGGTTGAGTCATTCGGATTCGATCAATGGGTACTGTTGAGTGTGTGCTATCAGATCGCACTAGAGCTTGCGCTACTCCGGTGCTGAGAAGGTCCATTTCAGAACAGAGATCTGCAAGTAAATACAGAAAATCTATACAATTGCTTATTTCATATACTACGCTAGTAGTAAATTCATTACCTAAGCACAGTTGTTCAATAAGAAACGTGCGGCTTGCTTCAGGCCCACTGGAGTTGCTGTGATTGGCATATTCACCCGACAATACAATTTCCGCATCGGATGCCATCTGAATGGAGTGGCACAAAACGGGATCGATTTGACAGGACACGATTGCCTGAGGCAGATCAAAACTGACTGCTTTTTCAATGTTGCTGACATGGAAGTAGTCACGTTGTACTTTATGTTGTACTGAGGTTCCCTGCACTGGCGGCTCAATCGGGAACCTAAAATGCGTAGAAACCTTTTGGTAAAATTTACTGCTACGAGTATTGCCTTTTTAAAACGCAAAAATACCACATTGAAAACTATGTTTTGTGTTGCGGCGAACGCTGCCCGTGAAACTAGTGTTTCATGTTTCTATCGCAGCAAATGTGTTTATTAGAGGCCGCTTACGCATGAGTAGCTGGATATGCAGCTATTTCATTTCGTTAAATAGAACTTAAAGTATCCGTATCCTTGTATGAGTTCGTATATCAGTGTTAGAGTCAGTATTTTAAATTTCTTTAGGAAAAAAAAACAAATGTGGAAAAAAGCCAGCTAAGAAACGCTGGCCGAAAGAACTATGACCGCGTATATAGCAGTCATGGAGACACCACTGTGATAAATAAAAAGGGCTTAAGGATTGGCCTTGTTCATTCAATGACTGGTCCGCAGGCCACCAGATGTAGCTCGTCTTCCACCGCCTCTTGCATCAACTTTCTCTTCACTCTCTATTGCAGTGGTTTTCTCATATGACCGCCGATACATTAGCGTCATTCAATTTTTGAAGCTGCATCTAATCATCTCCTGACAATGTGCCGCTGCTAGGTTTCTGGGGTAGACGCGACGACCATAGAGTGCCTGTTGCTTGCAAATCTCCGGATCTACCTCGCTCAGCTGCTTCAGCTTCACCTTCAGCCACCTGATTTAGGTGCAAAGCACCCATTATTTTGAGCCAAAGCTTCCGTATCACTAGCAACGAGCTACCTTCATTTGTCAGTGACAAGCACGTCAGGAACTCCGTAGTTGAAATATGTCCGACGCAGCACCTTAATAACCAGAGTCTGTTTGGCATCAGCAATGACTAGGAAGTTGCTTCCGTCCAGCTGTCCTAAGTAAGCATGTAGTCTTGACCATGTCGCTTTTGGTACCTGTCAAGGCTTCAATGCAGGTTTCTTTGATGGTCTCATTTGCTGGCATGTCCTGGACTGTTTCACTCAAATATCGAGAAAAGCCACTGTGCAGGTATCTGATAATCTGTGGTCTCAATCTCACTGGCGTAAGAATACGAGCTACGCTGATCCAACAGCAGCACATGTTCCTTGCAGCTCAGCCTACTTTCGCAAATTGCTCCGGTAGGTCCTTGCCCTTTTGCATTGTATGTATAACCTCTTTGAGTTCCTGGTCTGCCGTTAACCCTTGCTCCATTCGATCCACAGTGAGTGGCAACTTATCCGAAAAAGCGAGGTCCAGAGCAGCTATTTTGCTATTTTGCTCACGACTTCAGTAGCCGATTTGTCCCTTCTGAAACAACCATCCGTAGGCAATCTTCAGAGGGCATCCGCATGAGGTATCTCATGTTTTTTACCCTTGATGCTGTACTGGTACACTGACACCAGATCTTCCGAAGATCTTTGGGCGAAAAGACGATAAACTTGAGTGGTTTATGATCCGTCACAATCTCAAAACGTCTGTAGGCCTGTTTAGCTTCTTGGAGCACCAGACCACATCTTTCGATTGGGTCTTCACGGATCCACCAGCTGCTTTGAAAGTCGTCACTGCAGAAATCTTCCCAAGTTTTTAAATATCGCTCTTGAACGCTTAGTCTTGAGTTGAGTTCTACCATTAGGGACACTTTAACGATGAGATATTCTAGTATCTACTTCCTCTATGGAGTAGATCAAGCAAATAGTATATTAGAGGCTTTTTTTATTTACCACAGTAGAGTTTAGGCTCATGCTATATATTAACTGTGGCCAGCTTTTATTAGCCGTGTTTTTCCTCTAGCTCTCTACCTCACTTCAACCAAGTGCATGGCCTTTATGGCCAAACAAACAAACGTACAAGATTTTCATTTTTGGTATATAGGATATAAATAAAATAAAACATTGGCATTGAAATTGATTATCCTAAAGTTCACGATACACCACTTACCATTGGCTACTTCGCATACCACATAGGCCGAAACAAAGTCACAGCTCGCAGAAACCCAATTCTCAGCCCTTAGAGACGAAGTCGCGCAATCTTGATGGGCTTGCGGATAGCCATAAGCCCACTGTTTCCACGAGAGTTCCGATCCAGTCAGCTCGTCAGTCCATTCCGATCGGGTTGAGTTGCTCCGTCGAACTCCGAGATGAACGCTGAACTGCTCAGGCAGTGCAGTTGGCCGGTGCTTTCTGTGATAGGCAATTCCAGTATTGATATTTTAAATATAAATTGAAACTTTTAGCTAGATTAATTTCCACCTTACCGAGCCCACTGCACAAACGCTAGTTTCATGACAGCATAGTCTCTGTAGTCTCTCGGAAGGAAAAGTCCACCTTTGTTGGGCCAAGCCACATCCGAGCAGAGTGATTTTGCGAATCGCCTTGAAAGCGGCTTGGCGGAGTCGGGGTGAAACAGGATGCAGCGACCTCTGAAGTACGCGTAGTTCACTGGGCACTCTGCAAATGTGCGCTTGTGCATTGGTGAATACAATTGCTCTGATTGCTTACGATACGTTTAGTTTGTTCTTAGCTCGCATACCTTCCGTTTGACAACCAAAAAAGCGTAGCTTTACGATGTCGCAAGCAGCCTCTGAAGCCGCAATCAAAGCCATTGTCGCTGGAAGGCTGGAGTTGAGCCACAGATTTGTCACTCCGTTGCTGATGCTGAAGTTCTGAGGTTTCATAAAATAAGGTATTTTGTTATGAGCTGCAAGAAAACCAACTGTCTAAAGAAAAGTACGGGCTACCATAGACAGACTCATCATGTGGCCTTAGCCACGATGCATTCTTGCGATTCCACACATGCGCTTTTGAAATATATATGTCTAATAAGCGAAATTTGCTCACCCCTGTGAGATCCCAGCTCCGTGACCAAAGCCCGCCCCACGAAACAGAAAGAATCTCGGATGTCGAGCAGTTTTTAGCTTCAACCGTCATGTTAGTCAGGTGAAAAGGCTTCTTGAATTCAATGTTCCATCGACTTGGGCGCGAATTATGAACGCTTTTATCGTCACTAGGGATCTCTGGACATTCTGTAAATTCAATTTTGAGATGTGCTTAAAACATTAAACATACCACGCTTCTCTTTTTAAATTATTACCAATTGGAAAGCCCAGGATATCGATCTGCAGCAATGGCTGACCAACGTAGGACAAAGGCGTGATAGAAACGTGCTTAGCTACAACTGGCCCAATGAAGTCCTGTCGAATCGACAGCTCAGAGCCGAGTTCGCCGAGCAGCCGTCGATCAGACGATGCCAACAATGGCACAGGCAGCATTGGGCTTATATCCGAGGTGCTGCTGGAGACGCTGAAGTCAGTCACGTAGCTGGAACCATTGCCGCGAGTAGAGACGGCATATAGCTTATGGAGCAGCGCAAAGCTCACCGTCACTCGACTTCTCACTGGCGCCCAGAACGCCTGTCCAGACGCCGGATAGGAAGTCACGTGACGCCGGCCTATCTGCAGCCAGGGAGTCAATAAGCTTTCTGAGCCCGCCTCGGTTGAATCGCCGCGACCGACTGATGTCACCTGATGCGGCAAGAACTCGAGAATTGGCCACTCCAGAATTGCGTCACCTGTTGCTAGGCAGCCAATGAGCTCAAGCTTTCCCGCAAGACGGCCTCGGTTCTCGATTCCGTAGAGCCGGAAGTGAATACCTATCAGCGACGGCGTTAAAGTTTCCGTCGCAACGGTGTCGCACTGGTCTGGATAGTTGAGTTGTCCGAAAAGAGTCTGCAATTACAAAAGCTTCTAAAATTTACCTGACTGCTCTGACTGCTAAAATTCAAGTCCAAAACGTACTGCGTTAAAGAAGTTCCACTGCAGTCCGTTTGTAGAGTTGAAAAAAAGATATTTAAGCACAGCCTCCCGCTCTCCAGCATTGCATGGAGACCCAGTTAGCAGCACTTGTTGAACAATCACAAGTTTTTCGAAAGAGACCATCAACCATTCGGTTGTGTCGGGGCTTCGTGATCGAAAAAATCCGGTTCCGTTGATGCCAGGCGCTGTTAAAACGAAAACTAATGACGTATTTACCATATTTTAGTTTTTTGAACAGTTCAAATCAGCTCAACACTCACAAACAGCAAAAGAGGCCTTGTACGGTTCCTGATCATGAGACCAGGACTTGGATCTCCACCGGGCTGCACCGAGCTGACCTTCGATGCCTGGCGTCAGCGCTGTGTCGCATCCGGAGTCTGAAGCGTTTTTAAACGCTGAGTTCTTTATCGGCAATTTTATCACAATGAAATTAGTAAATAAGCAGTGACTCACCATAACAGAGCCACTGCAGTACCAGTCTTGTCGGTGCTGTTGAATTCCGAAGACCAGCCGTTGTCGAAGACAGAACTGCAGGATCGAGACCTGCAACTGTGGTGCAGTCCTTGGTTCGATTCTCTTGACACTGGGCCAAGGCCATCATATGAGACTGGTCCTTTTGGAAGCTTTTCAGACCGGTTAACGTATCAACAGGCACTGGCCGAGTATTGATTTTCTTTGTGCAGATTCCGGCACCTGAAGAGCAGTTCAAACGGCAACAAGTGTGTTACATGCACGTAGTTGCGTCTATTTCGCTGACTCTTGAGCGTTGACCAGCTGAAGAATTTTCACGTCCGAGTTACACTCTCATGGGGTGTACAGTGATCTTTTATTTTCGCAATCAGGCTCGTGCGAGCTAATTTACTTTATGGGTTAGAATTGCGCCTTATCGAGGTCGAAACCCGGAGGCCAATTATGCATTTTCGCTAACTAATCAATGTTTTGTTGGTAGAAAATGTGGTATTTGAGCTGCCGTGCAGACGCGCGCTTTTTATATTTCATAATGAAACTCAAATGGCTTATAAAATAGAACTCAGCGGAGCTGCGATCACTGTACGCAGCAAAATCATGAAGTCGAAGACAATTAAAAAATCCCTAGGAAATTAAAACAGCTTTGGGTAATATAAGTGCAAAGAAAAAGGCTTATAGTACGGCTCGTAAATACACGACACCCCACCGCTGTCTGAACCCACAATGTCCGGATTTATATCAAAGAGGGGATTTATATCAAGGAGGTCGACGAACTCGTGCGCTTCTGCTCGGCGCACTGAAATTGGATGCATCAGAACTTTATACTTCAGTAGCAACATCCTTAATGGTGTCTTGATTACTCGTAGGTGCGACCTCAGTAGATGATTCCTCAGAACTTCTTTTAACGTCAGACTGGTGCACTAGCCTGTGTTCAGCAACTCAATTTTTCGACTCAACTGATGTCCTTAACTCACTTGGAACGTGGTTTGGCTTGTGCTCCACTCTGATAAACACTGGCCTCGACTCCGGCAGCAAAGACATACTCTCAGTGCAAGCAGTGGATAGATGAGCTGTCGGCAACTGTTAAAAAACCATCAGAGCCGGTACGGAACCATTGCAATGCGGCGTGGTGTTCTGGTAAAGACATAACGCTACAATATGCTGTTTGAGCGAAACAATATCCGTTCCTGCATTCACTTTCCGCAGATAAAAATTCAGCTCTTCTATGACTCGCTCCACCTGCCTGTTCGACTGATGATGGCCAGGAGGCGTGCACAAATGTTCCAAAAAGCCCCCCTTCAGAAATTTAGTAAAATCATCGACAATGAACGAACCTCCATTGTTTGTGACCCAACTCTTGGGCAGACCGGTGTACTTGAACGTGTGCCGGCATGCGGCTATTCTCGTCAACGCTTTCCTGTTGTCTATGCGCTGCATATCGATCCACTTTGAAAACGAGTCTACTATCTGGAGGAACTTAGTAGTCGAAATCTCTCAAAGTAGCTCTTAGACTCAGACTCCGATCAAAGATTGGCATTTGTGAGATTTGAGAAACTAGCATGAAGCTGGTACTGAACACAGCGTTGTACAAATGCGTTGATCTGCTCATCGATTTCTGGCCACCGAAAATACTGCCTGGCTAACCGAAGCATTCGCACAATTCCTGAATGAGTTTTATGCAACATCTTTAGAATCTCGATCCTTAAACTGGAAAGTGGTACTATGCGAAGACCTTTAAAATGATTCCATTCTGAGTGGAGTAATCACACGCTCGCAGAACTATGGCCCAACGCTGCAATCAGGCGAATACCATTTCTGGCATTTTCTCCTTCTTAAAAATGAACTGCAGAGGTCGGTGGTCAGAAACGATGGTGGAAGTACTTGACTCCCTCTAGAATTGCTAAAGCCTCTCTTTCTATGTTGGCATAGTTGGCCTGGGTGGGTGACAACACACGGCTTGCTAGCCAAAGAACCTGCCGTTGTCCAATGTCGTGAGACAGCACGTAACCTAACCCATCCTTTGAGGCGTCGCATATCAGATACAGAGGCTTATTCACGTCATATGCCGTTATGGCCTCTTCGGCAATGATCGACTTGAGTTTATGGAAAGATTCTGTGTTATGTAGTCCAATGCCAATGAACTCCGTTCTTCAACATCGAGTATAAAGGACGTGCTATCACGGAAAAATTCTTGCAGAAGATGCCGTGGTGACGAAATGTGCACAACGAACTATGCAACTGATCATTGTCCTCTGGCAGAGGAAAACTCTTCCAAACTCGATTCGCACGGGATCGAGTAGCAATTTCTCATCTCTCAAGATATACCCGATAAATTTAACTTGCCACACACATTCCTGAGAATTTCTCTGATTTATTCGGAATCCAAAGTCTGAAAGACGCTTTTCACTTGATTAAGAATAAATGTGCATATGTCCCTCGATGCTTTTCTCTGGCGTGCCGATGAGTTTATCATCCTGATACGATGCCGTGTATGGGACATCTCGAAGAATTTCGTCGATAATCTCTTGAAAAATGAGCGCTCCGGAGATGCCGAGCTGCAGATTCTTTATTGCAAAGTGTCCAAGATGTGTTGATATGCAGGTAAGTTCTTGGCTTTCATTTGACAGAGGTATTTGCAGAAACACGAGCCGTGTTTAAGCGAGAAAGGGATCCCAGCCCCCTGTCAAGGCTCACCGCGACAAGCACTCCAAGAAAATCATGATGACGATTTTCTTTGATCGTTCTGGCCCACTCACACTCGAGTTCTTGGAAGAAGGGCAGACGATAAATGCTGACCGCTATTGCGCCACAGTACAGAAACTCTAGGCGGATATTCAGAACAAGCGTCGGTCAGGTGAGAAGCCACCATGACAATGCCCGTCCCCACACGGCTAGGAAGACAGTGGAGATGATTGAGCGGGCCAACTTCGAGCTTCTCCCACACCCACCCTACTCTCCGGATTTGTCACCAGCGGACTTCGCCATCTTTCCAAAGATGAATAAGCTGCTGCGAGGACGAATTTTTGCTTTTTGTGGGGATCTCGAGGCTCTGACTCGCCAAGTTCTCTTTCATGAGATGCCCCGCTCAGTCTTTGCTGATGCCATTGACGACATGCACACCCGATGGCGTAAGTGTGCGCAGCGTGGTGGCGACTACGTAGAGAAGCCTCAAGACAATGTTGAGGACTAACTTTTGATTGTTCTTCTGTTTCTGTTATGGACGTTTCGTTGTAGCGCATCATGTGTACTGCTGTAGGTGCCAGTTTGTAGAAGTAGCACATGGAGTGGGGCAGAAAAGTTTGAATAACTTGAGAATGCCTACATATAAACAAATAAATTAAAAGTCATTTTCACGGGCAGATAATTATCTTTTTAATTGCCATAGTCAGAATATTTCAGATTGCTTGAAAACGGCTGGAATGAAGAAAGTGCACGGACTTTTGGGACACCCCTCGTATTTCCTCCCACTTGGGAAATCTGTATTTGTCTGCATCGATTATTTTATTTAACGTAACAAGCGTATTAGTCCAGCCGACCCTTCGGCTTTTACCGGCTTCGACCAAAATAGTTGGGGAAATGATTCCATCAGCTAAAATTCTTCTCAGTTTGGTTTCAACCATAGCTTTCATTAAAAATGGCAGCGACCTAGCAGGGAATCTCATGCCATCCATACTTACTCCATAACGCAGTCGAAAGCTTGCCACTAAACTTTAATTTTCATCTCGAATAACTGGGCGACGATTGAGTACTGGGGATTCGACCGAGCTCAAATGAACAAGGTTCAGGAGTGAAATGAAATTCATCCCTAAAATGGATGTTGAATCTTGCCCGACGTAGATAGTTCCTATTGCAATCCCCCCCCCAATTATTTTAATCGTCGCTCCGTAAATTACAGCGCTAACCGCGGCCAACATAGCTCGTACGAGCGTGGAGTCTTGTTAATTTGTTGCGCTAAGAGACCTGATTTTTCGGCCACTCTGACTTGAAAATCACTTGGCTTCCGGTATCTAAAAGCAGTGATACTTCAGCTTCTCCTACGCGGCAGTTTAAAAACCATTGATCTGATTGTCGGTCGTCTTTATCCTCCATCGCGTGTGAATAATTCTTAGCTGACTCTCCGTTGCATTATTGTCTGCCGTATTTTCAGGAGTCGGTATGGAGTGAAGTGTGTTTACCGCCCGCGTGCGGCATACCGTTACCAAATGCCTAACCTTGTCGCACTTGTGATATTGCGCTTCTCTAAACGTGCAATCAGAATTTTTTTAGTGAAAAGAGATCTCTTGAAAGCAACTTTTGGTTCAGTTTAAGGTCCTTCAGCCCAAATATGTACTGAGAAAGTGTCAGCTCATCACGTAAATCACCGAATGTACATTTGTTGGCCTGTCGTTTCAATCTGCCAACGAAGTCCACAATCGCTTCCGCATCTGGAACACATGCCTCTCGAGATTTCCTTGGTTTGAAGTGCTTTATCAAAGCCGCCTTAATAGCATTAACATTCACCTCGGCTTTTAAAACATCTTTGGGCTTCATTAGTTCCTCCACTAAGCTGAATGCCGCTTTTCAGACAAAAGCCTGCTGTTCCTTTTCAGAGCCTCAATGTTTTCCCAGACGGAGTTCAACTAACTGCACCATCAGAGCACTATCGCAGAAATAAAAAAATACAATATAAAAAGGCCTAGGAACTTAAAATCGCTTTAAGTGCTATGAGTGCAGATAAAGGCAGAAAAATACACAAAATTCAAAGCTTCGCTGTCTTTGATATCAGAGCGAATTAGGTTGCACTTCAAAGCTTACCAGACAGGTCGACTGCTCCAACCTCGCACAGAAACGGGTGGGTCTCATTCTCCAGGTCGCAGTCCACGTCCGTCCATTTGCCACGTAAGTTAAGTGTCAAACAGGAGTTCCTGAACTCTTGTTTCTCCCAGTTGTTCCACAGGACTGGGCTGCCGTCCCACCACTCGTATCGACTTTGGTTGGTACTGAACTGCCCGTCGATGTGAATGAGACCTCTGGAGGAACTGTATTCAGTTGGTTTTATTATAAACAATGCTGAATCTTCAATGGAATGTATAGACGGCCACCAAATTAAAAAACTCACTAAGTGATGTTTAGCTGCTGCACTACTGCCATCAGCACGGTCCTCTCCAAATCTGTCCTCATAGATGCCAAGTGTCCTGTGCCATTCCAGTTCAGAGACTCGCAAATTGACCTGGCAACCGATCGTGAAGCCAATGTGTGCGCGAATATGCTACTGTTAGTAGAAAATGGTCCCCAGTAGCACTTCGTACCATGCCGAAATGTTCCGATTGGACATTCTGCAACGGTTTCATTGTGCCATCTTGTAGAGCAATTCTGCGGTAAATTGATTTGAAACAAACTTTCAAATTACCTGGCATGATGCAGCCTCTTATTTCAATGATCTTTTCAAAAAGTTTTGTAACGTTGCTAAGCAAGTGAAGCCACAATTCGTTAGTACGAACAAGCCTTGGAAGCACATTCGTGCTCGAGTCCATCACCTGTGCAAAAACATCAAGATTCCAATATTATGAATGGAGCTTGTTTAGAATGGATGGAACACAACTTACCACTCTTCTTCCGTGAACAGTTAAAGACTCAATTTCTCCAGTGCTTAGGCTTCGAAATGTGACTGAGAAATTTGCTTGGCTAGAATGAAATCCAGCGGCCGTCAACAAGTGTGGATAATTCAGTTTTATGTGAACGACCGATTCGTTTTGGTAGCTCAATTGCAGCGAAGTTGAGTTTATTGGTCCGCAGTCTGAGTTGCAATGAGTGACTGATTGCAGTTAGCTGAACTGAGAACTATACGATCTATTGGGTGTGGTAGCCAGATTCACCAAATAATTAGCCTACCTTGTGGGTACCCGAGCAGCTCGAATCGAAGCGAGGCGGTACTGAAGGCGCGGACTGGCACGAGGCGAACGGCGACAGCAACAAACGGCCTCTTGAGAAAAATTCTCTGCGGAAACTCTTCATTGAAGCTGTTGCTGAGCTCAGTCTAAAATTCATTCAGTTATGAAGAGAATCCTAAACACAAACAGCTGAATTCAGCAAATATACCGGTACGATAGCTTACATCTTTCAAAACTCCATCAGAAAATTGTGAGCAGTTGACAAAGTCAGCAGGTCTGCTCCGAGAGTAGGCCAGCTTCAGAGCGCTAACGTAGGCGTTGCTACCAACGCCGGAGTCCAACACTCCCGAGCCCTGCATCACCAGCCCGGTCACTGCGTGAGCCACATCGAGCCACACCTCTAGCCAGTAGCTGCCTAGAAGCATCGAATAAAATATGCTGCAATCTGGTCAAGTTAGTAAACCAACATGACTACTTGAAGTAAATTACCTGATATATCGAGTTGAGCAGCTGGGGGAAGTCCAGGGACTGGAGGCCTTTTGAGCACCGCCATGAAAGGCGCCACACACAGAGAAGACATGGCGCAATGTGGGCTTTGGTCAACGGTGAGCTGGTTAACTGAAACTGCCGCGTTCTCCAGCTCCAGCGATGACGCAACCCAATGATTTCCATCTGAAAATTATCACGTCATGTATACCATAGAAGAATTGGTGTTTTGACAGATCTATCCCGTGTTGCTAGATACCTTGGATGCATTAATGGCTCTTGGTACTCCTGATTATCTATGGTGAATGCATTTCAGTGAACGAGCGTGGTTATTTAAATATTTAACGAAACAACAATGTCTGTTAAACTCCCAGAGGGTATCAGTATTGAGTCGCGCTGGCCAGATCTGTCTAAGGCACCTGTGGCGCCGTTGGCAGCTCTAGCTGGCAGACTGCATCATCTGCATCGAGTTCCTCTGCCCAAAAATCTGAGCAGGAGGTGTTGCTACTGACGCTGCAGGCACCCTACCAGCAGCTAAAATGCCTTGGACCTCCCTTGAACCTTAAGGAACACCCTCTCTCATTTCAAGACTTGATATGAGCGTATTTTGTTGCCGAGTAGTTTCAAAGAATAAAAATTCACCGCTACGCTTTGAACTTTGCTAGTAATCTACGAGCGTAGACTGACATCATTAAAGTAACATGAAATGACATTCTTTTTGACATCAATTTTTTCTACGAAACGCACCCATAACTGGAAATCCATAAACTTCGAATTCGCACAGCGCAAGGCGACCCATCGAAGTGTTCTTCCTGATTCCAGCAGTCGAGGCGAGCTATAGTTTAAATTATTTTTTGAGCATTTGAATTTTAAACTCTAGAAGTTTGAAAAAAATTAACAGGCAGTGAAACTTACTACGGAGGTTTCAATCAGCCAAGTGTGATTCGTCATGAAGTCGCTGGTCCAAGTTTCGATGACTTGAGTCGATGAATTGCTGCCGTTGCTTACAAAAACCTGAGCAAATAGCAGGTCTTCTCTCTCTGCTAGGACAAGCGCTGTAGAATGTTAAAAATATATTTTTGTTTGTTATGGTTCATTGATAGTTAAAATTTGGGTTAGAGGTAAAGATTAATCGTTACCTCTGCTCTCCAGCATGTCCACAATGAATATTCTCCGAATATCGAACACGTCACCGAGGCTCACTTGCCACCAGTGGAATGGCTGATCGGCGCCGAGAGTGTCTGGCGATTTGTAGCAGCGCCTGCCATCCTCATCGTTAGTGTAGTCTCCGTCTGTTGCTAATGTAGGGTCTGTTAGGGAGCTGCTCGATGAAACCGCTTGTCGCTGAGACAGCAGAATTGGCTGAGATGAAGTCCAGTCTGTATTGTGGGGGTGTGTGTACGTGAAAATGGTTAATTTCAAATGCTCGTTGGTTGTCTCCTCACAGAAAAGCAATGCAGTGCAACTCACCTGCAGACAAGACGCAGCCAAAAAGCTCTAGCCGAAACTCTGGACTTCTTTCAAAACTTATCCGATACAGTCGAAATCCCTGAGCAACTTGAGCCGGCACGAACAGATAGCTGGCAACCTGCCTTGGGGCTGCTACTCCCTTAAATGTCTGTAATGGGGCATAGGCGTAAATACTTCAACCGATGGATTTCTAGCAGGAAACAGCAGCGAGGAACTCACCCATCGGTTACGATGGAACTGCCAGTATCTCCCCTCCTCACTTAGTGCTACCATGAATTCCGTTAGCATGGATTCCCAACCTCTACTGGCTGAGTTTCTCTCGAGGCCTCCGGAGATGGAGAGGAACTCGAGGCGAGCTGGACGACTTAGAATTGCCTAATATTGGAGACAAGATAGACCATTCAGTCTGCTTTTTGCATCTAGTTCGTGAATTTCCTGACCCCCAACAGCAGTTACCTGATAGAAAACTCGGTCTTCTCTGCCGCTCTTGCTAGTCTCGAGTCCAGTTCTCACGGCAGCGAGACTTTTGAAGCTTCTCTCATCCAGTCGGACTTCTGGGCTGTCAACCAGATTCGCTGATGGGATCTCGCGCATACTTGAGTATCCGACTCGATTGACCGGCAGTAAGTAGATTGAGTCTTCGCACCAGCCCAGACTGGCAGCCATCGATTCAACCCGAATCACCGTGCGGTTTCCGACTCGGCGCCAGACTGCGCTCACGCTGACGAACTGGCTGGTGTCTGCAGGCAGAGGCACCGCTTCCTGCAGTGACAGCTCCGAGTGCGAACCGTCAGAGAGCGCGACAGAGCAGTGGGAGAGTGACATGTGTGAGCCGTTGCCACTGAGGGTCAGTGAGTACCTCGGCTGTGGGAAAGTCACCAAGATTGTTAAATGTCAAATTTGTTTTGTCAACTTGTCAGAACAAAAAACACTCATACTCATGTAAACTCAGTGTCGTTTCCCATACATTCTCAACTGCCTCGGCGTATCCGAACTTGTTAGTGAGCCATATTTTGATGATGTCGCTTTGCAGTCTCACATAGAAACTTGCTCTTGACCAGTCATGGTTGTGGTTAACGATTGGAACCCAGTAAGGACGTTTTGTCACCCGATAGTTCGTTTGGTAATCTGCAATATGATCACGGCATTGAGAATTAGTGGTTTGAACGCTCCGTCACAGGAGATACTCGCTACACTACATAAAACTGCAAGCATTACTGTTATCTATTTCTGAAGACACTCACACTCTTCTCCATACACCTGCAACTCAGAAAACCGCATCATGCCTGTCTCTGCTCTGCGGGTCAGCGCCACAAATCTTCCCAGATTGTAGCGCCGCTCGCACGGCAGGATGTAGACCTTCTGGTTGATTAGGGGCGTTTCAATAGCTCCGCAGGTGGGCCAGTGCTGAATCCAAGCTGCTCCGACTGCTGTGGCTTCCCACTGGCTTCCAACGCGCAACCGAATTCCGCATTGATTGGTGTCTGGAGTTTTCGTACAAGTTGCGAGTGATATATAGTCTAGCTAACATTATGTATAAAATATTATTGCACCTGTCATATTGGGCGGATTTGCAACCGACAGCTCAGCCGCAGCTATTGCGCGACGCATCTTAAGGCTGCGTACGGCTGTTCTAAGACTGGGGGTCGGAACACCCACCCTTAAATACCCCAGCTAATGCTGGGACCGATTTTACAGCTGGGTGAACAGAGCAAAGCAGAATTAAGTGTCTTGCTCAAGGACACCCCAATTGTTCATAATTGGTCGAGAATCGAAGCTCCGACCTTCCGGTCGTGAGTCCGACGCTCTAAACACTATAGGCTACAACTTAGCTTTATTTACCTCCTTTGGCTTCAACGCCAGCAATTGTGTGCAGCAGCTGCAAGTCAACCATCAAATGATGCAGGTTGCTTAAAGGCGCAATGCTGGTCGACAATTCAAAGCTGATTTGACCTTCAGTCTGAATCCTTGTAGCCAGCTTCTGTCCGTTAAAGTAGATCGGGCGACCGATCGCTAAGTTGTGCGACTTGAAAATTCCCTCCCAAGGTCGATAGTGATGCACTAAAATGTTAATATGCAGTCTGTTGTTTATATAATAATATATTTACATGTATTATAAATTTTGTCTCCAGTTACCCAGCTAGTAACTTACGGCAATTGCTTGCAATGCATTGCTTCAGGATTGGTCTGCTGATCTGACAGCTGGGCACTCGAGCTGAAATATAACAGAAGCAAAAACTTGAAAAAATGTTTTCTGACTTCCCTAAAAACCTAACATCTTACTACGAAAGCTGATGCACTGGTTCCCAAGATCAAGAGATCCATATCCAATGCCAGTTTTCCATGGAATGCAGGCTTCACCAGAGACAGTAGCGTTGATGCTGTACACCCTACTGTGGCCATCGTTGAGGCCGAGAATGCAGTTGTCTGAAATGATAAGCTTCAGTAATAAATTTAATGCTGCAGCTATGCTAAAAATTGTTAGGATATCTTTTACCTGGCATGATAGCATCATTTCCAATGATGGCAGACTCCGGTGTAAAGTATGATGCGTGAAATGGATACATCGTGATGCTAACATTGATGAGACCCGCTATTCCTCTTAAAAGAGGTTGCCAGCATCCTAAAATATAGATATTGAGTATTCTACAGCCTGCTGTATTGCTTACAGTAATTATAAAATCGGACCCTTAACTACTTACTGCTCTGCACCCTGGCAAAGCTGATTCGGCGGTAGTTGGACCAAATGGCCGAGGATGGCATGAGGTCTGGTCCAGCTGTTCGAACGTACAGCATAGAGCCCACACTCAGGACGCTGCTGCCAATCCGGCCCAGTCTGTCGTCACGGAGAAACTCCATCAATAGACTGAGCTTTTGCTGACGACTTGAGGTGGCGCCAACTCGTTCTTTAACAACATTGTCATCGCTGATGGCAGTGTGTGACAGGAGCGCCACTTTGTTCACTCCAAGCTCTGTAAATCATGGATATTTAAATTTAGTATGAAAAACTCTGGAGCATTTTTCAACAAATTTTTCCGAAACAGCGACTCACTTGGCACCTGGCCAACTTGGCATGCAAACATGAGCTTCTCATTAGGCTTTGTTCCAATCAGAGCCCCATTCTCGGTGTCCCAGCCTACCGCGAACTGAGCTGCCTGACCGAATCTCCAATCGCCGGGGTGGATGCTGGAGCCGTCCAGCCATTCCCAGGCATCTGTTGTGAGGTTGCGCTGCGCACCGACATGGAGAACTGTTGATGGTGGCCTGCATTTGCAGCATAGAGAAACAAGTTGGTGATGATAAAATGGTGATAGGAAGCAAAAAATTGATTGGCATTTTTGTAACGATTAACGCACCAGATATTAAGAAAGTTAAGCAGCGTTTGGTCCTTCACCATCAGCAGTGTGCCCTGCTGACCAGCCCAGTGGAACCTTTGGCACATTCGAAGCGCGGACTCCCACAAAGCCTTCACATTGGACAAGTGAAAGCAGATCCCAGCGTGAGGAATGAAGTTCACAGGACACCAAGACACGGCGACTCCGCTCAGAGTCACCTGGCTGGGAGCCAAGCTCCCGTTAATCACATGAAGTTTCATCCAACGAAAGTGGTGCAGGTGAGGCATGACTAGTTTTTCTTGCGCCCTGTGGGTCTCAAACTGCGATTATTAAAGAAATATATTAGATGATCCATCACAAATATTTCAGAATAAATAGAAAACATCGTAGTTCTCTTACCACCCAGGTGACTTCGCTGACATTCACAGTGAATTTTTCGCCAACCAGTTCTTCGCCTGAGATGTAAAACTGCACTGGCCAATTCGCATTGATGTAAATAAAGTTGATGTGGTAGTCGGACAAAAACTCGAAGTTTAGCATTGAGGAGTTCAGAGACGATGCGATGTAGTGCTGATTCTGGGTGAGGTTCTCGCACGCTAAGAAGGAAGAACGTCGGTGGAAAAGTTTACATTCTACTTTAAATAAAAGTAAAGTATCTTTTTTGTGACCTACCCGGATCGTCAGGATATCCAATCAAGTCCAGTTTCAGCATCGGGCGCTTCTCGAATCTCACAGCCTGCAGAGACATCAGTCTCGCTCGGACCGGGTTGGGAAAATATCTTCGCATTGGTTGGACCTCATCTTCTGGTCCGGGTACGAGGAGCTAAAATAGTATTTAGTGCGTCTTTGCCAGGAAATTCAGTTCGTCAGTTGCGGTAACTCACAATAAAACTAAGAATCGTACTTAACAAGCTTGTTTTCACTTTCCACTCACCTCTGATGTTCCTCTCTGGGGATCGACGATAGATTTCAAATCAGATTTATCAGTGGTATCTGTGTGCTTTACTCTGAGGCTGGTCACATAGCCAAGAAGATCAGTTGCTCGCAGCGCTGCACCTCTGATGATGAGTCCCGTGATGCTGAAAATCTGAGGCAGTTGCAGATAAAAAATTCCCGAAGTCTTCAGAATGAAAGCGCTGTGAAAGCTCTCATCTCCAGGAAAGTCCAGCGGCAGGGAATAAACATCGCCGGAGAAGTCCCCATTGGAGGCGATCGTGTCCTCGTGAAACGCGCAGGTGACAGGCAGTTGATTTCCGATACCAATCGATACGTCATAGTTGCCATGTGCTTTATCTTGATCAAGCTCTGCTCAGGTAAGTGATAATTTTTTTTGAAAAATGCATCGAATTTTTAGAACATAAAAACAATAGTACTGACCTGATGGATTTCCATAAACTTCAATTTCATATACTCGCAGAAACGCAGATGACGAAGCTGTTGCATTCCATTGAGCTACGATTCCGGCATGGAGTGCAGGCTGAGGAGAACGTTAAAGTTTGTTTGTCTTATTACTAGCACTTGCCCTCCCAACAGAAATTCAACTCACTTCATTCACGTCAGCCCTCCATGGAAACGGAATTAATGACTTCCACTTGGCGTCAACCACTCGACCGTCTGAGTAGGAACTCGAGTTCGAGACGAACAGGCTGGTCACAGTTGCTGGATAGAGCACGCGATCGTCTGAAAAGCCAAGTTGACAGTCATTACTTCACACTGAATCTTTGCTTCTTAATGAAGTCTGCTCACAAAGCAATGCGACATACTTGCGCTCTTTGAAGTAGCGGAACTGATGCACCACACTATAAGATAGTTGATGAAGCGTCTTGAGCTGAACAGCACTCCAATGAAGGCGGGAGAGCTGGGCTGGACCGAACTCACCCAGAATCCGCCACCTGCACCTCTGTTGCCATCCACTGCCGAAAGAAAGTTTGCTCTAGCATCGGATGACGTCACTGCCTGGCTATAGTGAATTGGTATCGGCTGCGGCCGATGCGGGGATTCAAACCTGCGGGAAGAGTTTATTGTACTGATGAATTTTGTTACAGTGCTCTACAACGAAAGGCCGCCTCGCGGGGGCTGTAGCCCAGTGGTCTAGCGTGGCGCTCTGATGTGCTAGTGGCCCAGGCTCGAGTGTAAGTGCGGTCATATAACTCGTTATTTAGGGCTAAATTGGAATCTTGGCTTAGGTCTACTGGTGCTGTTAAGGGCGAACAACCAAGGCCCAGTGAATTGTACAAGTCTAACAATAAATAATGTTAGGGTCGCTATACACTCCTGCGTGAGTGTGTGCCTGTGCGTATTACTGCGTATATATCCGCGCGATTGTGTGCCTACTCTGGTGAGTCGGCAAAATAGGCAGTAGTAATAACCCTTGTCGGTTGTGTGACAATGTCGCTTAAAGTGCGCCAAGATGCGCTCGTCCCCTACCTCTAAACTAAAAAGACAGCCTCACCATCTGTGCAGCCGTACAGCATCCAACGCAGCTCAGGTCGCTTCTTGTAGTTGCCAATGTAGAGGCGAAAGTTCAGGCCGCTAACCTCGGGCTGCAGCACTTGGGAGCTCACGTACTGTGGAGCGCTGGGACCTGTTATTGTCTAAAAGAGTAAAATAGCTAAAATGAAAGAATTGGATTTAAAATATTAAAGCGAATTGAGACTCACTGTCGGATGCTTCATGTAGCCTCTGCCATCGGTTGAAAAGTGCAGTACAGCATCCACAACCCAGGCTGACGTGTCCTTCAGCATTGCAGTTCTGTCGGTGCCGCCTTGCATGGAGACAAAGAACACAGTGACTGGGAACCGAAAAATGGCCTGAAATTGAACAATGAATTGAATTTTTACAAACTGTTGATATTTCAGTTTGATCGATTTCTCTGCTTTACCTCAATGTAATCTTTGTTGAACCAGCCGGGCGCAGTCCAGAAACCCATGTAACGGTCATCTGAAAAGTGTCAAAACTTTTATTGCGATTACAGCATTCGGTTGGAAATCGCAAGCCAGCCAACTTACTAATGATGTCGAAAACCAACTGTGGGCATTTTGAGCTGCTGCCGCATGAGTAGGCAGCCTGGGATATTTTCCATGCCCGGACTACCGAGTCCTTGACGACCGCAAGCGAACGCCCGCACACGTACACGGAGATCTGTACGGGCTCCGATGAAGAATTGGTCCATGCGATGCTGACTGGCTGGAACCCATCTGTCGAGCAGCTGATTGTCTCGCTGCTCAACTCAGTTAATAATGGGGTGCCGAGTAAGTCTGGCGTCACAGTGACTCGGCCAGAGCGCACAGAGTGCCATGTTAGGGACAGGTGAGACCGGTTGGCTGATAGCAGCAGCTCATATCTGTCCTGGAATGACAAAACAGGACAGAATCAGATCCGTGTATTTAAACTTTAGTATATAATAACTGCAGTATGAGGCTTACATTGAGTAGAATGTCGCTCTGCTCATAATGGGCCGTCAGGTACACCCAGAGCGAACTTGTCCCGAGTCTTGCCTGAAAATCTAGTCTGCCATCCAGCCGAACTCTGCGCGTCAGCGGCTCGGGAAATCGCTTTAGAAACCGTGGCAGCAGCTGGCGATCGTGCAGCCTCACTATATTGAAGTATTGTAAATTTTCACATGCGAGTTTAATGAAAATATTTACTCGGAAATATAGTCAGGCGTCTAAATTCTTGTTAGCACCGAAATCCAATGAAATCTTGTACATCGACGGTTGCAAATCGATGACCCAATTCAAGGTTATTTATAGATTGATTTTCTATATTGTCATTAACACATGCTGCTATCATACTCGCCAACAGCGTCTAACCCTCACTGCAGCCACTGAGAGTCACTCCTAACAGTGTCAGCACTGTACTCTGCTAGCTGCATTCCTAGCCAACTTGTAGAAATAATGGCCAGCATCGCCACCTACCTTCGTTTCCCATCAGCCTGAGCTGTTTCCAGCCGTGCCTACCGGCCGAGACGCCCTGCAGGAAAGCCACGAATCTCCCAACTGGTCGACCGCGGCACAGCAGCTGAAGTGGCGAGTCGGAGCTCGACTCCGGGTAGCTGAACGTGGCGCATTCTGTCCAGTTCTTGAAAGCGTCGTCTTTCAGGGTTGGATCCCAGCTGCTGCCAACCTTCACAGTCAGATTGTTGGCGCTCCAAGGTTTCACTGAAGAATTATTGTCATGTCAGTGGATCGTAAGAGTTGATTACACAAAGATTTTAGTTTCTAATAAAATATTAAACACGCTAGGGCTTCTGAGACACTAGAGAGTCAGGAGCGGCAAATGGGTGTTTTTTAAACTCTTGCTTAGGTGAATAGGGTCAATGATGTTTTACACTTTCTGAAAATGGCTGATTAAACTTTCTTTAACTTTAGTAGAAGTCAATGTTGATTCCGAATGCGGCAGTTTAACAATAAATGAGATAAATTTGTGTCGATTAAACAAGACATGTTTTGATCCTCCTTCTTCCACATGCACGCACTAGAACGGCCAGTGGTGAAGATGTTGCTCTTGAACCAGGAGCCGCACATGTCGGCTGGATTCGCCCTGCACCGGTTGTTGCACCGAGACTCGGCCACCCGGCCGTGCCGACCATAGGAGTTTCCGCAGAAGCAGTGAGCATACCACTGCGTGCCAAAGTACAGATATCTTGAGCACACCCGAGCGCACACGCTGACGGTTGTGCCGGAGGTCAGCCGCCACAGGGGGAGGTCGCGAGCTCCGGAGTCTTGGAAACAGCCGATGTAGCTGATCCCTGCCGTGGTACAATTATGGGTTTGCATGCTTTGCGGAAGTTTTAAGGTGCAATTATCCAGGTAAACTAGGGCTCCATTCAGTAAGATGTGATATTTGTGCAACTGAGTGTCAGCAAGCGACTAAAATGTTGCCACCTTTTGAAACTTCGGAAACATTGCCTAAACCAAAGCCAGAGACCACCGAAGTCAGGGATGATGCGGACACATGTGGTCGACGAACTGTTAAAATCTGCCAAGATTTGGCAAGGCCATAATGAACGACAGCGCTAATATGCGCACATGGGTGTACTGAATGTACTGTCCTTAATACATTAGCGCTTACGGAAAAAGTCAAGCTTTCTTAAAGAATAGTTGAATACCTTGGCGGTCTGGATGTGTGGCGACTTTTTCCTTGTTTAATGAATCGATGCATGAGAAATTAGTTCATATAATGTTTCTCCGCTATGGAAGTTGGAAGTTTGCCCGCTTTTGAAGCTTGGTCAGCGACATCAGAGAAATTTGCGATAGAGTGTTCATAGTCGACTGGTGCCATCTGTTGAAGGAGCTGATGGCGTCTGGATGACTACTGAATGCTTGAGAGACTTAGTGAGGGTACCTAGCAGTTGAGGCTGGCAAACTGTCAAGACTTGATCAGAGGCAGTTTGGCAACTTTATTCTTGTTTGAGAATAAAGTTTAGCAAAGCAAAAATGGTCAAGGGGCGGGAATCCTGGGGAACCATTCAGGGGCTAGAATGTTTCTTCATTTAGCAGATAAAAAAATCAATTCATCGAATGATTTATTAGCTCAAAGCACGACGTCTTCTCTCACCAGCAAAAGCTCTAAATCCGATGATCTCGTGGTCGGTTTTTAGATCGACCACCCGTCTCCAGTAGTCACCATTCTCAGCTATTTCTGCCTCGCCTTCCAGCGTTGTCTCTTCCTCTGATTGAGTCGCCTGGATTGAAACCTCATTCAAATAGTAGTCCTTGTCAAAGCCGATGTGACCAACGCTATCAGGATTGAAGTCATCGATTGGCTGGTGAAAGTCCGCTATATTAAGGGTTGGTTAATTTCAAAGTCAAAATTAATATGAGCTGCTGTGATACTCGGCTCGGAAATAAAGAAACGCAAGAGCTTACCACACAAAATATCGGAGCTCAGGCAGGACACCTGAGAAGTGAAATTGGAGCATTTAATCTGAGATACAGCCGTGGACACGCAGGACCTGTCGAAGCCCGCTAGCTCGCCAGGAGGCCACGGGGTGCACGGGCCTCCATCCAGCTGACTCATCGACCAGCCGTAATCATAGTAGCCAAAGTCCCGGTAGCCCATCTGGCATTTCGTGTGGTCTGAAATTTGCACAGATTTTGTAAGGTTTAGTTTTTTCAATTATTGTTCTAATTAGTTCATTCGCTACCTTCGTAGGCCTGAGCGGCTCCTAGAAATGCTCGATTCGCTGGGCGCAACGGCAGCTCGCCAGTTGAGTCGATGGCGGCTAATGGGAGTAGAGGCTCCGAGCAGCCTGAGGAGGAGCACGATCGAAAATGTGTCTCTTAGCAACTTTGGAACTTGCTTACACAAATTAAGCCAGTCTGAGATGTTCTCACCTCGGTGAACTTCGGCAACTCTGTAGTGCACCGAGTTCGCAGTGACAGACGCTGCATTCTCAGCTCCAGCCACTGCCGTCACGGTCAGCCCAGTATTCAGCTCGATTGCAGCAGCTGATGCTGCAAATGAGTCGATGAAGAGGAGCTTGGCTGCCTCATCAAGAGCAGCGAGTCCGGTACCCAGACTGGCCATCTTCTCGGTCGTTGACTGAGCAGGTGCTGGCGCGGTGACCAGCACCTTTTGCTTAGTCCGGTACGGCGAAATGTACTTTGGCAGCTGGCACACGAACTCCAGCTTGATGGAGCAGCTGACCTCAACGAGAGCAGCAAACCTGACGCTCAGAGCCGCGCACCGCTTGGAGGGGCGGCCCATGAAGAACGCGCCCGGCTCCATGGGGGAACCGTCAGACCACTGCCACTGCTGAGTAGTCGGGTCTCTGACTGACCCAACAAATAGCTGCTGGTCGTCCGAAGCTGGGAAGGAACTGCGGAGTATCAACTACGTGTGGTTAGCTCGCAGGGTGCTCGAGCTAGCTCGCAGCCAACAATGACCACCCGGTGAGACCGCTGAGCACTTATACTCAGCAACAGTCAAAAGTTCCAACCACCAAGCGAGATGAAAATTTTTCCAAGCGAGAGCATTGCGACAACTTTTCACTCACAATTCAACCCTCCAGTTAGGCAGCTAAGACACCGCGAGGAAGGGAAAGTTGATTAAATCAATAAACGTATTTCGCACAAAATTATAACAGTTTTTATGAAATATTCAGTTAGAATTGCGATGCTTAATAACGCGTGTGGGATCTCCACGCACGCAAAAGTGCGGCGACTCTGCGGTGCATCCTCAAGATGAGGCGGCGCAGAAAGTCCTGAGGAAGCTGCTGCCAAGCGTTTTCAAAGCATGAACAAGGACCACTAGAAGTTACTAGTGTAACTTCACTAGTGTAACTTCTAGAAGTTACTTCTAGTGGTCCTTGGGCATGATGCAGCTCTGCAACATTGTGTGGTGAATTTTCTTTTCGAGCGCAGCGTTTCTAGGAAGTCCCAGACATGCTAGATGGGATTCATGTCTGGGGACCGGGAAGGCCAGCGCATAGTGCGCAGCTGTAGCTGTTCTTTCAGTTGACTAACAGCATCGGCTCAGTGTCACGGCGCGTTGTCATCTTGGACCATTACGAGCTATGCCACTCCCAAGTGGCAATAAGCTTCGCGCGTGCCGTAAGTTGCGTCACTCGCAATAAGTGAAAAAAATTCATCTCGTTTGGAGGATGAAACTTTTGACTGTTGCTGAGTATATAAGCATAAATCGCACAAAACCTACTGGCTAGGATTTTCGATATTGATGAGGGATCGAACCCACGCACCAGATGGTAAGTGGTGAATCTACCATTTGCAAGATACCAAAGCTGCTTTTTATAAGTCTGGTCCGGAATGTTGCGGAGCACAAGCTGACAAAACTAATCGCATTTCACACAGACTACTATGTAGTACAGATAGACAGATATTCACCAGCTTGCCAGTGATTTATGAAATTGAATTTTAAATGAATGATTTCAACTGCTTAGTTATCCTGTATACTGAAATCCCCTTTAATTCTCAGCTTTAATAGTACTATTAAAGGTACCAATGATCTCACCCGAGTTGCACAATGTTCCTGTCAAAGGCCGATTTAGCAGCAAAGAGGCTGGCATTGATTCCGTTCCAACTAATAAGGCTGCAGAAGTCCCTGGCCTGATCCCAGGTGTAGCGAGCGTGCTGAATGGAGATGCAGGAGTTCAGGTGCTCGATCCAACCTACCGGGCAGTCTAAAAGAAAGTAATTGACTTGACAGATTGACAGGTCGCTGCTTATTGGACACGTGAGAGAGTTTAGAATCTACCTGTCAGCTCGCAACCCCTGATCTGGTCAACGGTAGTCACAAGAGTCTCAGTACTCAAGTGGATTCGTAGCTGACGAACTGGGAGCAGAAGAGGCATGACGAAAGTCTCCTGGTTGAATGTCTTCACGAACTGTGTGTTGGAATTGAAGTTCTCGGATTTTGGTAAGGAAATTTTACGTGTACATGCCAAAACGTTGATTCATTGTAAATCGAGTACTGGTTTACCAAGAATGGGTCCAGGCCAGAGATATTACTGTTCCCACTGTGCTGCAGGATGCTGAGGTTCTTGAATCTACCAGCTGTATCAGCGAAAGACAGCCAAAAACTCGAATCGGCGTTGAGACCCGCGAGCGCGAATGATGTCACGTGGTAGGTAGAGTTGCGATCGAAACTTATGGCAAGCACGCTGTTGCTGGTATGTCGTAGCAAGCTGGCCGAGTATTTTTCGCTTGGAATGACGCCACAAGCTGGAGTTGGATATTTGGTTGGATAGGTAGTCATTTTCTAAAAAGCGTTTAGGTACAGCCGCAAAGCAAGGTCAATACCGGTAGACGGATGGATCCTAACGTTTTGATCTTGACTAGTGGTCCGCCTAAAAGTACTTATCAATGCAAAGAAACTGTGTAAGAGATCTGGCCCCTCACTTGTTAGGCAACCTTCTACCATCGAAGGTGTAAACTAAAAGCACGAAAAGCCCCAGACCACTTTTTGAGAGAGCGAACCAAAAATTGACGCGGCTGGAGAGAAAATCCAACTCAAGATTTTTGAGCAATCAGCCCTCAAGTGAGTGTCTCAATCTCAAAGTAAAAGTCGCACCTGTTGGATCAGGGTGGCCCATGAGATCCATCTGCATCCGACGTGTGCCGCTCGATGTACCAAACTTCACTTGCAGCAGCTGAGCTCTTTGAGCAGCTGAAAACCGAACTGGAGCGAAGCCTTCGCTAGAGTAGATCGGCAGGTAAGTCGTCTGAATTTTTTTATTGTGGTGAAGTCATTTTAAGTGACGAAGAAACGCTGACTGGCTTTTGTGTCATGCAAATCGGTTGAGTTGTAAGTGTAAGCCAAAGAGACTGTCGGTTATTCTTTAATAATAAATTACTCTTGGAAAAGCAAGTTCATTGAGAGACAGTCGGTTCTAACACTTTTTGCTACTCTGGAGTACCTCAGGTGCACTTAAAACACAGAAGCTCACAAAGACTGTAATTGGATCTTTGCGAGTTCTAACTCTTTGAGTTAAATTTTGGCCATCTATGAGTGAATATGATCATTAATAAGTAAAAATTATCAGTGAACGTAGATCTGTAGTCTGTAGAAGCGAAGTTCAGCTATTAGGAAGGTTAACGTCGATATTTTTTCCAAAAAAAACAATTTAGGCGTCAAAATTCTTTTGAATGATACTCAGTTGAGTGCAAAATCAGGGGAAAATATTAGGTTCCTTAGTCTTATTTACTGTAAATGTACGAGCTAGATAATTCATGTTAAAAAAAGTTGCTGTAAGTAGCTCTACGCGTTCAGTTTTACCGAAACTTTCGGTGAGTCGCTAATCAGGCTGTTTCCGGGAAAAGCGGCGGCGGAGAAGCCGGTTGGCGCCGCCCCACGTCGGGGAAGCCGCGCAACAGCAGGCCGGTCAAGTTGAAGCGGATCGGCAGGAAGAAGCGCAGAGTGACGTCGGAGGTTAGCGACAATCTGGCGGGTGACAAGCTTCCCATAGGAAGTTGCAGCAGGTCGTCGGACGCGGAGACTGGTTGCCATAGCAACGCTCCAGATGGGACGTTGCGACCGAATCCGGTGGCAGTTTTTTCGAGTCTCTCGAGCTGGATGCTTCCTGAAGTTTTCCGAATCGATTTGGAGTGCATTTAATGCCCAAGGAAGGAAGGCATGTATCGAAACGAAGCCGCCTTGAAAATCGATAGCGGGATAAAAACTGATCTCCCACCCCACAGTTTGGGATCGATAAGAGCTCTGATGTACCAGCGGCCCAGGCTCGATTCCAAGTGCAATCACATTAATTTAGGGCTGAATTGGAATCTCGGCTTGGCTCTGATTGTGCCCCGTTGACAACGAGGGCTAATATTGTGGGGTTAGTTAACCAATAGCTTGAAGGTTGACTAACGTGTGAATTTAGGCGAATAAACGTTAATTGACGTTACTTTACTCTATGGAGGGTAAATTTACGTTAATTTATGAGTTTATTAACCGAAATTAACGTACAAAGTGTTTGTGGTTAATTAACGTAAATCCACTTTTTCGAAAGTTAAACTGTGGTAAATTAACTAACCAGAAGTTACTTTTTGTTAATTTACTTTCAAGATTAACCCTCGTTTTCAACGAGGCAATTAATGCCCTTGAGGCCCAACTTCCGAGGCACAGTGAAGCGTATATGCCTAATGAGAAATAAAGTTAGCCGATGTACACTCCTGTGTGAGTGTGTGCCTGTGCATATAACGCCGTACGTATTGGCATTAATGCCTCTCATCGACTGTGTGACAATGTCGCTGAAAGCGCACCCTGCTTTTAATGAAATAAAATAAGTGGGCATAAAAATATCGCATTACATGTACTAATATTGAGTAGCGCAGATTATTGCGAAACTGCTGGTCGAAAAGGTTGCACAATAAAAGTTAAATATAAATTTGTATGAGTGCTGTCTTCTATGCTCATCGATTAAGACCTTTGTCAAGAAAGAGAACTGTTTCTAAGGCCTATTAATAGTTATTTTTGGACACACATTTACATGTAGAAGCTCACAGTGCGCATTCAGTTAGTGAAAAAAAATCAGAAGCAGTTCACAGGAAAATTTCAAGTCTTTCATTTTTTAGGTTTTACTGGCTCAAATAACTAGGTAAGGCTTTTTAGAGTCATGAATTTCCCTGCTAAATTTTAGCTTCGAAAGTTGACTGATTTTCTGCTTATAAAGTTTCGAGCTTGTGAAAGTGATTAGGAAGACGATATCAAGCGATATGCCAAGCTTTCAAATTAGTTCGTCTTCATTCAAAGAATGGATTACTCCCAATATACACTTCTGCTAATACCTAACCGCGAATGGTGTCCACAAAAGGCCTAAGGTGGACCTCTTCACCATAGCCGATAGAAATTGTCGAACTAAGGTACCATGTATAGAGAAAAGTAATTCCCCTATTTTGCTGATAAGAATTCATGCCTTTCTCCGCCATGATTTTGCTTTATACATGTAGTTCAGAGTCCTTACAATTGTTCAATGAATAGGACACCGAATATCTGTAGAATTGTCACATGTGTGTTTTAGCCTTGGAACCGGAAATATATAATTATTTTGATAATAATTTTCTGGTTATTAATACAGAGTGAGCTTTTAATAGTAGAAATTTTGGTATCTGGTTGCTGAACTCTAGATTAACTAACTAACTGATATTCTGTACTCGTACGGGCATCGGGAAGGTTGCACACTATTCTCTCCAATTCTTTTCGCTCTGTCTTGCCGTAAGCCTAAGCTTTCATGTACGTTGTAATGGTTTTATCAGCCCCTGCCGATGTGATCATTAAACAGGCTGCTGTTCGCAGGTGAGATAAATATTAAATAATTTCCCATAGAAACCAAGGCTACAGCACGCTCGTAGCTTACCTACTGGAGGCGATATTTCTTGACCGCTCAATGTTGAGCAGGATATCAGCAGCAGCAGAAGAAGAATTAACGGCTTTTGAGGATACTTCCAAAGCAGATACATTGATAAAATAGCCAATGTTTGAATGAGTCTCAACGGAACTGGAGAATTAGTGAGATTTTGATTCCTTTCCAAACAAATTTTCGTCCAAATAAATGCAAAATTGGCCTGTAAAAAAAGGCAAACCAATCCATCAGGTGACAGGCACTCAACGGCAGCTTTCGTAACTTCAGCGTATGCATTCGAAGGTCATCCATCTCAAGAGATATATTTTCTCGATTTTTTTAACAATGGATCTAGTTTTTATGACCTTACGCTTGCCCGTTCAAGAGCAATCTGCTTTGCCAATTTTTTCATGTTGTCCCTCGTCTAATTGTACAATTTTCTGCACAAGAAACTCCAGCTGTTACAAATAGAGCAGCAAGCAATTTTCTCCTATATCTATTCGAGATTGTTTGCTCACTGAAGAGGTGAAAAAAGCAATCCAGATGCGCTTACAGCCGAACCAATTCAAACTATCAATCATTTACTTCACGTCAGCAAAACAACTTGACAGGGGATATTCAGATGAGAAATTCATCAATCGCCCATCTGTTGGTGCAGACAAAAACCTGCAGTTAAAAATGAAAGGCTTGGGGAAGAGTTGCTAACTTGCTGGGTCAAGTCTAGAAACAATGGTTTCTTTTTTGGTAGCTCATCTTCCAAACGCATCAGATTGCTTCCTATTATTCGTTATTTAAGTCCAATTCAAAAGTTTCCAATCTGCATAATTTTCTCAAGTTCATTTTTTGAGACAATACCGAATGA
This sequence comes from Macrostomum lignano, assembly GCA_002269645.1. Lineage (NCBI taxonomy): Eukaryota > Metazoa > Platyhelminthes > Macrostomidae > Macrostomum > Macrostomum lignano. The sequence goes on along the minus strand of NIVC01001525.1, from coordinate 3,962 downwards.
TTAATATGTTCTTTTTGACTTGGAATCGCAGTCGCATGAGCGTATACTCAAAAGTCACTGGTTTTACTTCGTAATAAGGGAGGGAATTCAAATTGGCTTATTTGGTCGGCCTTCAAGGAATCTGATCAGTCAAAGCTACGGCTGGAAAGTGCTTAGGCAGCCGTTAATATACCAAGTATTTATGCCGTAGACATACCAATTGGATAAATTAGTTTATTAGTGAATAAATTACCTCCCTCCCCGCCTAAAGTCTTAGGGATAGCTCCGAAAAATAAGTTCCTTGTTGTCCCTGGAAGCTGCATCCTTGAAACGCAACTTTTAAACACGAGAAAAGTTCTGCTTAGCGTTCTTCTGCATCATTTTTAAGAATTTTCACCATGCTGCCGCTCGAGCGCTGTCTCAAAAGATCGTCATACATGCTGTTCGCTGTTTCACCTCTTCACCTCTGTATTTCCTATTGGCCAGTACGGAGTGACTTGCCGATGGTGAGTGTAAATTAGCGATGTAAGAGCCGAGAATGTAAGACAAAGTAAATGAAATATAAGTTTTAGGTATAGCGTTAGCCAAAGAAACAAGGTTGGCAGGATCTTCTGGAAACGGGCGCCGGAACTGGACGAACCGAATGGGACTCTCGTGAACTGGTAGAGACCGCAGTGAGTGATGAAGGCAGTCATGCAACGGAATATGCAGGTAGCTTTGCTTCAGGTCCAACTTGGCGAACAGCAAACTCGGCGGTCAGCTCCTCCTGCGTTGGCACGGGGAATGACTGGTTGCAGTTTCGCAGGTCGACGCAGAGTCGAGGTCGCCGTTTTTCTTCTTGGAGACGACCAACTTCGACACCCAGGGAGACGTGTCGCTTCGCAATGACGCCTGCAGCTTCCAGAGCCGGTCCTACAGCGCCAGCGGCACCCGGCGCAGCGGCTCGACCGTCGGCGTCGCATCCTGGCGCAGTTTCGGTCTATGGCAGAACTTCTTGGCCCTGCCAAAATGCCTGGGAACTCCTCGGCGATGTCCTCGACGCTGCTGATCTTGTTGACCCGGATCGAGAATCCGAGCTTGTCCATGCCGTCGATACCAAGGATGTTGGCACCTCGCCGCGTGATAAAGAGTCGGCAGACTGCAGCCTTGCCCTGGTACACGACGAGTCGGCGAGCTTTTTTGTGAGTCGGCGGAATGACGGGTTGCTTCGGCAGGCGCTTCATGGTCTTCTCGTTGATGATGTTGAACCTTGAGCCAGTGTCCAACAGGAGCTTTACGTCGATGACGGCGATGCTGCAGTCCACGAAGTTTAGAAGTGATGCTGCGCACTGAACTGCAGACACCTCGAATGGCCCATCGTCGTCGTCGTCGTCCTTGACGGTGCGAACTCTGCGTCGCTGTCGGCAACAGGACTTGAAATGACCGACCCAGTGGCAGTGCAGGCAGGTATTGTCTTTCGCTGGACACTCGGGGGCGTAGGCGGCGTGCCCAGCTCTTCCGCGATTGACGCATCGCTCGTCCGAGCTGGATTTCTGCGGCGTCGCGTGCTTGGGTCCCTTGTGTGGCGGGCGCTGGCTGACCTTCTGGATCCGAGACTCATGCTCCTTGTCGCTCTTGCCGTCGCGCAGCTTCTTGGCGTCGTTAATGGCGGATTCGACCTGAATCGCTTGGGCTGTGGCTGTCTCCAGCTCGAGCACCTTCTCCATGAGCAGTCGCTCTCTGATGCGCGCCGAATGGGTCTTCTCAATGATCTGATCCCTGATAATCTGGTCTCGAAGAGCGCCGTATTCCAATCTGCTGCGAGTTCGCGAAGGGTGTCAACGAACTGGCTAATCGGCTCACCAGGCATCTGGGCGCGTGACTTGAATCTGTAGCGGTCGGTTGTTGATGGTGCTGTGAGACTGGCCGAAGATTGTCTTCAGCTCTTCCACCAGCTTGTCGAAGGTGTCGACCCGAGCCGTGGGCAGATTCCTCAGCGCGAAGATTCGCTGGCCCTCCTCGACAAGCAGATGAACAAGAATCGCTTTCTTTCGTGCTTCTGATGCTTCTTTTAGGTCCAAGGCTTCCAAGTAGATCTTGAATTCTTCGATCCAACGATTCCAAGGCGTTTTTGGCTGTCCGGGGGGTCGAGAAACACGCTTGGCTCGGAAATGCTAGATATGAGGCAGCATAGCCAAAGGAACAACGGAGAAATAAGTGAGAAGGTTGGGAAAACAACACATGAGGCTTTTAAAGGCCTGTGCGTACTAATATATTTAGCTAGTCAGTCACGTAAACAACAAAACCCCACCCCTGGCCTAGACCTAGCCAATCCAAAGGCGCCACGCGCACTATCACTCCAAGACGGTGTGCTAGCCGCATACACAACAATAAGGTTATGGAATTCCAGGAAAATCACGGTCCACTGTGCGACACGAGCGCTTTGCACTCACCAAATGCACTGAATATCACCGTCATGTTTTTGTTATTATAGAGTTGTTGTTGATCTTAAGTAGTAGTTGATTAGTACAAGTAGAGTTTTACCAGATGAAAGGGGTCATACAAGATCAACGCCAAGAAATTTTTACACACAACTAATATAGGTGACTTTCGCGCTATCGTCGGCTTGTTATATCTATTGCCTATTCATGGACAGAACTGATTAGGTCAGGACTGATCGATATACATACGGTATCTCATACAGTATTCTACCATCTACACCACGATTGAGCCTTTGCACAAATTTAATATTCAGCTACATGGGACTGAATGTCGCGAGATACATACATACAGACCAGATGCAACTTTTCGATTGCTCGGTCATCGTTGTGATGCCGGAGCGATCCTAATGACCGGCTGTAGCACATGCTGAACGGCGTTTTAGTGGATGACGTAGCGGTATTGGTGCTAGTGAGTCCCAATCTCCATCGTTTTGCTTCGATTTCTCTTCATTTTTAATGAAATTGATTGCTTTGACAAATTGGTCCGTCTTATTGCATAGTCTGTCCAGGTTCATACCTCAACTCGAAAGTGAAGACTGTGAATTTAGATAATTTGAAAAGATTAGAATTTTCGCAGGACTGTTCTTCTCTCCACATCGCTATAAGAACAGCTTGAGTAGCATATTAGATTGATGTTACGGCATGCATTAAGCTGAGTTAAAACAGCGCTCGGTCCTACGGGCAATGCTTAAACCCCCACAGTTGTGTGTAGCGATGTGTTAGTTGCCATGCTGCGATTCCCAGCTGTCGTTGCCATGCGGAATGAAGCAGGGGAGGAACTGTACGAGTCTCACGAATAAACGTGCTCGCATGGGTTGGTGGGCTCTTTCAGCTTCAAAGTAGATGTGAACTTAAAGAGTCAAAATGGAGCCCGAAGCATTGGGTGCCGATTTCTTTACACCAATCTCTCTATTTAGAGCCAAAAAGCTACCGTTATGCCGAAAACCAGACTACTTCAGCATTTGGCGATCTTTATGGAAGAAATGGGATAAATTCGGATTTAATGTGATTGGAAAATTCCAAGTCATTTTATGATTTGAGTTTATTTTGAGTTCTGGTATTTTGAGTTTAATATGTTTTCATTGTGTATTATCAGGACCCTCTAGAATACAGCCATTTATGAAAAATTGTACTAAAACTTGACGATAGTCACATGAGAATGATTGAGGGCATGCACGTTTATGAGTTACTGAAGAATGGTGAACGCTTTAAGCTGTGGTTTTAGGTATATCAAAGTCTCAAATGTTTTGAGGACTTCTTTCAGGGCATTTTCGTCAAAAAGGTATACTAATCACGAGATAAGGTGTGACACAAACCCCTCTTGACGCTATTCATGTCTCCATCATTCTAGGCAGGAAAACACAATGAAAGCTGGGGTGTGGGGATAACATAAACATTATTAAGTGGTAATATAATGGGGCATAACATAGCATTACTATCGCTCCTATTCTTCATGCAACATATAAAAAGCGTTTACCATGGTCACTCGTCATTTTGCTCCAA